>JABSTQ010005054.1:0-20920 GCA_013358835.2 Ixodes persulcatus
TGACACATTTTCTCCCCCCGCGGAGTGTATAATCTCACTCTCCTCTATCGGATATTTTATCACAACATCATATCAGACATGTTTGCAACGCCTCCTCACCGTATTTTTCCTCTTTTCGACCATTCTTGTAAACTCCGCATGGTTTATCGTCAATCGGCACTCATCAAATGTCAACCTTACCATTGGTCATTGATGATTGGAACGTACTGCATTACCCGATTGTTACATACTTGGCAACTAATAATTGGCTGCAGCCATTACACTATTTTTGTCTGACCTATAACCAGATTACAGCGTGTTTTTGTTATAAAATATTTGCGTTGCTTCTTCGTTTGTTTTTAGTGTTCACTCCCTCGTATGACGCTCCTGCCATCAAGAAAAATATATGATGACGACGATGATTCGTCTCCTCTTCGCTTCGAACCCTCGTGCAGGAGGACCGAAGCAGGAGTAGAGAAGGAGCCGCTTCCCCTCATTCTCAACTGTTCAGGAAGGATGTGACGTCTAGTCCTCGCTTGATCGTGCATCTTTTTTCAAAAATAGGCCTTCCGCTTGAGATATCGATGAATGAATGGTTTTTGGAGTTCGTCGCGTCCTGTTACACGTTTCTGCGCGTTTCTTTTCTGTAATCATACTTTGGTTAGCATTCTTAAGGTGTGGGATAAGCATGAAATATAAGTAAGCATTCCTTTAAGGGCTTTTGCTGCAGGATAAGCATGAAATATAAGTAAGAGTTTCCAGTGCCGTTAACCTCAATATATATCATCGTTGTCACCTCATTTAGCAGTATATATCTTTGTCTTAGTATATTTCTTAGCATGTTATCGTTATGTGCCTTTCTGAGTTATATCCTGTGCTCATTATTTTTTGTTGATACCGCATGTACTTGATGCTCCTTCAATTATGTGTGTCTCAAGATAGCGTCGTTGCTCAAGGTATATATTTCCAACCGTAGCTATCGTACACCTCTGTCGTCTACGAACACACCCGATCTTTAAATTGCGAAGTTTGTTGATGTAACGTCATCGCAGCCATTCTTAATCAGAAATGTTCAGCTCTGCCCTTGCCACCAAACGAACTGACAGCTAGTGCCCGTGAAGTTGACTAAGTACAAAAGAAGCCAATCAAGGGTGGATGCGTTTCTACACTGTTCCTATAGTGAGATTCACACGAACCAGCGTGAAAACCAGCGTGACTCCGTCCCCGGCTGCAGCATTCAGACGGACGGTGGATGGCCAAGATTGATGTCAGTGTTAGTAGGCGAATTTAGCCGCCGCACTTTTGACAAGGCTCGGAGTGCTCTGGAGAGGGTATAATATAGCGCGTAGACAACATGGCGGTACGGGCTCATGGAAGGAGTGTGGTAGAGATGCGGAAGACCACGAACTGTTTCCTACGAAAAAGAGGAGCTGCATGAAAGGGTATACTAGATGAAACACCGAAAAATTGCATTTCAAACCAGTCACTTGAGGGGCTGGTTTAGAACAACATTATAGAATATCAAAGACTCTTTCGTTTAAATGCGCAAAAAACGTTTAAAGAGCCCACGACCTGCGCAAGCCACAAGTTGGGGGATACCAATGCCACCACTGGTGTCACGCAAAGCAGAATCTCTAAACTTGTCAGATATGCACACAAAATCGTTTTTTTTTTTTTTTGTATTATTGTAGGAGTGGCATAAGCGGATCTTCCAGTTTAAAACGAGCAGAAGTGGGCACCTGCATATAGAAAGCTCATGCTTTCCCAAAATGGGCACTGAGCATGCAGATTATTTTTACTGCGTAAAATGTAATGAAGATGTTCATACCTAAAAAAATGAGACCAATACAATTGCCAAAGTCCACGCTGGGTGCGTTCGCAGGCGTGCAAGTCAGCCTTGTGTAACCATCTCATAATAAGCACAGCGAGCAGACGATGCACTTGGTTGTCTCCTCGCTGCGGCTACCGGGAGATGTCGCCACATGATAGTTGAGTCGGCAACTGGGTTATCTGCGAACGCCCCTGACGTGGAGGTGGCAAGTTTATTAGGCTAGTTTTTGTTTTCAGGAAGTTAATTACACCTTGAAAGCTTACACGGTAGAACTTCCCAACTCAGTGCACATCCTGTTAATGTTTGAGCTTTCTTTGTAGGCGTCGAATGTTCAGGCTCGATTTACGTCGTAATATCAACATGTGCAACCCCATATGAAACATGTATGTATGTATGTATGTAAATATATATATATAATATGTATGTATGTATTTATGTATGTATGTTGTATGTATGCATGCATATGTGTATGTATTATGTATGTATGTGTGCCTGTGTGTACGTGTTCGCCGGTGTGTGCTTGCATATGTGTGTGTGTTTGTGTGTGAGTGTGTGTCCATGCGTCCGTGTGTGTATGTGCCTGTGTGTTCTTGTTTTGTCTGTGTATGCATGTATGTGTGCGGCAGCATAACGCGTAATGGCACTGCGGGCGCCAATGCGTGCTGCTCGTCTCAGAGTTAGGCAGCTCCTGAGTTGCGTGCGACTCGTCCACCTTGCCCGCTCTGAGAAGTCAGTAAATTGTTTGCGGGTTTTTGCGTGCTCCAGTTGTTTTGTTTCCGACGCGAGGCGTGTTTCGCTGTGACGATTGGCACTGCCAGCCGCTACTGCCGCTCGTTTTCTCAAAATACTTCCGGCCTCACGCGCTATTGATGCCGCGACAGCGAAGAAATGGAAACGTACGGTATCGCGCGCCGGCAGATCCATGCCACCCACGGAAGCACGCGGCTCGTACAACCCTTGCTTTGAACGCTGTTTTTAGTTTCCGCGTTTGGAGTGACTCGGTGATTTTCCCAGTAGCCTCAATAACACATATATTTGTGTTCCCAGGCTTATAGATCCGAGTGTATTTTTTCAAGTGCGCTAGCATTTATGAACCTGGTGCACGCAGCTTTCTTTGGTTTCGCCGGTCGTGGCTTGGACTGGACTGGACTGATTTCTTGAGGCCGTAGCG
Organism: Ixodes persulcatus; assembly: GCA_013358835.2. Taxonomy (NCBI): domain Eukaryota; kingdom Metazoa; phylum Arthropoda; class Arachnida; order Ixodida; family Ixodidae; genus Ixodes; species Ixodes persulcatus. The sequence goes on from JABSTQ010005054.1 coordinate 2,982, forward strand.
CGGTTACCGCCCTGCTCTTTCGCTCTGTTCGTGCGCTCGTTACGTACTCTTCCCCCCTTACGTAAGAGGCGCAGTTCGGCCCAGTTTCAATTTTATTGTGAAAGCATTAACTGTCTCATGGAGACAGCCGACGTCATCAGCTTTGAAACCACGCCAAACGGCTCTTAAATCCTCCTCCAAGTCAAGCCAGCTCCCAGCTATGAAACTGTAACCACGTGCAAAGCTAGCCAACGGCACCTTTTACATCGCTTCGATCCCATTGGCTAGCGCGCGTCGACGAGGCTCCCATTGGCCGCTGCGCGTCAGTTTGTGTGGTGTCATCCTGACCGTGTTATCACACTGTTGTGTCATCACTGATCTGTCATACTAACTGACCTGTGCGAATGACCGCGTTCGCTCGCCTCTTATCGGTTGTACGGCGCGTGGCAATATATACGGCGCATGGAATAAACCAAGGGGTTCTTTCTGCTGGGAACTACGTTGCTGTCTGTTCCTTCCTCGCGCCGCAAGGCACACGACAGTTTGAACGATCGCTCACCCGATGGCGCTGCGTGTCCGCTTGGCATAGGGTGCCTACATGTCTGTCTGTCTCAGGGTGAAGACATCCATTGTTGCCCTGAATGTGCCAGCGCGTGACGCTCTGGCGCACTCGGTGCGTGACTTAGGTGGTAAAGTGGCGCGCGTCTATGCATTAGCCAAAGCTACGCGCTCGAGCTGAGTGACACCGGATGGCACGCACTTCAAAATGCATGAAGAAACTATTGGGCGGAAAAATGGTTGAGATGTCACCACTCAAGCAAAAGCGCGCGTGTGTATGAAGGCACTCTAGCGAGGCAGCCGCTCCACCGTTCCACGCTCAAGGTCAGTGCGTTGTACGTCGCAGATTAAAGAAGGGAGCAAAAGAGCAATGTGCATGCTTTCGAATTCACAACTCATAAGAAGTGCTTAGGTGTACCTCGAGCCTTTTTTTCCCTGCCAGTGTACAAAAGTCACCGTCCAATCCGGAGGTCAGTTCAGTGGGGCAGCAGTACAGGCTGACAGCATGTTTAAGAATTCCTTGTATGCGCCAATAAACCTGGTCATATTTCCGTCGATAGAGGCCCATACCTACACGATGTCCGTCTGCGAGCAGCGCCTTTGTCATCCTACGTGTGATATCGGTTCAATCCACGTGACGCATAGGGGCCAATCAAAAAGCTCGACTTCAGCACCATATTCGTGCCTGTCAGCCTTCAAAAGCCACCATCCAAAGCGAGACCCAGTTCAGTTAGGCAGCACTAAAGCCTGAGAGCTACGTCTAACAATTCTTTTGTACTCAAATGACCTAGTACATTTTCAGCTGATTTCAACTTATACTCGCATGACGACCGTCAGTGTGCAGGACCTTCGTTATGGCGCGTGATAAATCGGATCAAGTCACGTTACGCACAGGGACCTATCGGAGTGCTCAACATCAAACCCTCTTCAGACATGTCCTTTCAAAACGGAAGACAGTCTAGTTGGACAGAAGTACAGGCTGGCAGCACGTCTAGCATTTCCCTCAGTATACAGATAAATCTGGTCCCCATTTCGGCCGGTAGCACTTCCTATCTGCATGACGCCCGTCTGCGTGCAGCACGTTTGTTATCGCGCATGCGAAATCGGTTCAAACCACGAGACTCATCGGGACCAATCGAAATGATCGACTTCAGCTCAGTCTTAAGCCCTGCCAGCTGGCTGATAGCACGTCTAACAATTCCAGCTCTATACAGCTAACCCTGGTCCTATTTCAGCCGAAAACTACCGATATCTGCATGATGCCCGTCCGCGTGCATCTCCTTGGTCATTGCGCGTGCTAAATCGGTTCGAGCCACGTTGCGCATCCGGACCCATCCATGTGCCCGACTTTAGCGCCGTCTTCAGACCTTAAAGCCTGCAAAAGTCACCACCCAAGCGGAAGCCAGTTCAGTTGGGGAGCATTAAAGGCTGAGAGCACGTCCAACACTTTGCTCTCTATTCAGATGAACCTGGTCTCATTTCAGCGGATAGAAACTAATATCTGAATAACGCCCGTCTGCGTGTCGCAGCTTTGTCATCACGCGTGCTAAATCGCTCCAGCCACGTGACGCATTTGGACCTATCCAAGTTCTCGACTTCAACGCCATCATCAGTCCTGACAGCTTTTGGTCGCACACGTCGCTATTAGCTTTATTTCCGAGAACGCGTGAGCAATCCGACGTTTAAGGATTTGCAGTTCTTACACAGAATTACTCCGAACAAATTGCTCAGTGTGAGCCACGCCATCATAAAAAAGAACATATTAAAATAACGCTTTCAAACGTTAACAGCAGCTTACACAAAAGAGGACCACGAAACAAAGGAGACGACGCTGTTTTCGATCATCGTCATCTTTTGTATGAGCTGAGTTGATCTCATTGTTCGATTGCGTATTGCAATAATTATCCACACGTCTTAAGAATTAAAATCGTCTACAGAGTACTAAATTCCTATTTTTTTATGAAATTACACGCAGGCTTGGGATTTCACAACTCAAGTAAACTACTCTCTCAAGCGAGAAAAAAGAACGACGCACAATAAAATGTTGAGTAGAATAGATTTGGCAAGCACCTGCAGAGTGTCAGACATGAGTTACACGGTTCTAGTTTTGATGCAGAGATAAATGTATTAACTTAAAACTGTATTCACTACAGTAATAAGGAAGAGAACTGATTTTTCAAATTCAAGGCCTGTTCACACATACAGCGGAGCGCTAAGTTAGCGCTACGTGAGCGCTCCAAGGAGCGCTCATGTGGCGCTTCCTACGCGTGACTTCGTTCTAATATAATGCGTGATTAGCGCTTTAGTAGCGCCTTGTTAGCGCTCCAGTAGCGCTTTGTTAGCGCTCCCGTTGCGCCTTGTTAGCGCTGCAGTAGCGCTTCTTGTACCGCGGTGCTGCGGATTAGCGCGTGCACTGCGGTTCCGGTTCCTGTGATTGGGTGTGCATCAGCAGCACCATGGCGGACATGTGGGATGCTGAAATAGAAATGCGACAAATGCTCTCACATACGCAATTAGCGCATATGCGTGCGGACGGTTTAACGCCCAGAAGAGCCTTCTGGGTGCGCGAAATCTTTCGCCACCAAGATACCGACGAGTACCCGGCGAACCTTGTTCCTAGGCTGAGGGACCGAGACACAGAGCACTTTCGAAGGCGATTATTTTTAACTGCGTGTCCTTGAAACCAGCGTCACGCATATCGAATAGAAAGCGATGAGGTCGTGCCCAATCAATTAGTCGATCAGAGTCCATAACTCTGGATCGCCTGCCCGACCCTTTGCTTGGAGAGCTGCTCTTTTACTTCCTCTTCTTTCAATGCCAAAGGAAAAACAACAACGAAGGAATCGCCATGCGCGCGCTACTCCGCAGCAGCAAGCACGGCACAAGGGGTGTGGGAGCGCTAACAAAGCGCTTCTGTAGCGCTAACAGAGCGCTAACAAAGCGCTTCTGAAGCGCTAACAGAGCGCTACATCACGCGCTAGGAAGCGCCACATGAGCGATCCTTGGAGCGCTCACGTAGCGCTAACTTAGCGCTCCGCTGTATGTGTGAACCGGCCTTTAATTAGGTCGTAAAACTTAAATCGTAAAAAATATTCCTTTTTGTTCCTAGCTATCTTCGCGCCAACCGGTCGAAAAATTAAGTTTCTAGTCTCACGCGATAAATCTTTTTTTTTTTAGTTTCTTTGGGACTTAACGAAAATACGAGCTAACTAAACTTATGTTACAGCAAGATTCAAAACCAATCATTGATTACTTTGCAGTGTTAATTACAGCATAGTCAGCTTCGTTTTTTCTCTTATACGTCTGTGATATGATTATTTAAAAAAGTTTATGAAGTAAATACGGTTCTGATAGACTTTCAAGAAATTTTAAAATAAACATCGACGAATGCGTCTGTGACATTTCATCTCGGAAAGTTCGAATATAGATGATAAACATTAAATAGCCAAAGATATTGGTAGCACTCTAACAATTCCTTCATATATGGCTCGTATTTATTCCTTGAGTTACAACAGACAGTCTTGTCAGGTACTTCCCTCACGGAGGCTTGTCGCCAACTCACCAAAAAGCTCGCACTGTTCCTTAAACAAGCCTCAAAACGGAATTATGACGAGCAACACCACAACAGCCAATAATATGTCTATAAGCTCGTGCTCATACAATTCTTCAGCGGCCAAATGGGCCGTTTCAGTAGCCTCTCACAAAATAGCAAGGACCCCGCCGGGTTATTTGCCAAACTTCACTTTTCGACTTATAGTGCGACCTGAACAACCTACAAATGACCGGAGGTGCCACGATTGCCCCGCTGCGCCCGTCAGTCGCCTCAAGCCCTTCACCCCTAGAAACTCCAGCTTTGACCTATTTGTCCCAAACTTTCGGCCAGGATAGCATTGTCTGAACCGGCGACGAAGAGGCGGAGAGGCGGACAATGTGGCGACGAAGTGACGCCATCTAAGCACCGCATGCTTGCTTGCGAAAGAGCTTGTGTTAAGAATCTAATCTCTATGATATCGGAAATTCGAATCCGTTTGCTAACTTCCTAGCTAAAAACATCTCCGCATTAAAAGAATACGTTTTCTTCATTCACCAATTATTTTTGTTGTGGACAACTGGTGTAAAACAAAACTGAGTAGGAAACGTACAAGATCTTGCCATGTTAATTTAGCACTGCAGGTTACACCTTTATTTTTAGTGCGAATGCATTACCTGTCTCATGGAGCGAAGCCGGTGAAGCCTGCGAAAAACGGCAACTAAATTCCCATTGTATGGGCGTTGTCTGTAGCAGCGAAACTAGCAATGAATTCTCATTGGCTGCGACGGGTCACATCAGATGCTTCGTCATAGTAGCCGGCGGGGCAGCTCACGGTCGAAGAGGACGCGCCTCCGAAATGAAACACAAAGAAAAGCACAGCAACGCAGATGCATCGTCACGGAAGCCGTGGAGACGTCGGGGTTCGCCGCGCCTGCGCAGTGGGGGAGCGTGATGTCACCGCCGGAGTGCATGTGGCCCCATAGCAACGGAGTCATCGTTGCTAAGGGGCCAGCCGAGCTGCTGGCGGCGTAGCGGGAGGGGGGGACGCCGGGGCGCCGTGTGCGAAAGACGTGGCGCCCTGCTTGTAGGAATGCGCCGCGTGTAGGAATGCTTTCGCATTCCTTCACGTAAGCAGTCCTAAGTGTCTTTCGAATTTTTTTTTTAGGTGTGCCCAAGTGAGAGAAAAAGCTTACATGGAAGAATATACACCGAAGTTTTTGTCAATAAAACAAAAAAATGCGCAAAATTACGTGTCTGGACATCTATCTTCCTCAATATTTTTTTTTTTTCCTCTGGCGCTTAATGTGAACTTGTAAGTCCGAATATTCAATTCTGTTCGCATCTTGCTGTTGAGAAACCTGTTATAACAACTTCTTTTATTAATCAGTATTTAATGCGTTACTGGCATGTCCGCGATTTTCGCTGCAAATGCTTTACGGTAGTTGTCCAATGCGTTGAAATTTCACCCTTATTCAATACGCCCCAAGCTCCGTTTACGCACTTTATAGAGAAAGGTTTAAAAAATGAGTTTTCGTGTTCCTTTACGTAACCAGTCTTGAGTGTCCTCCTGTAATTTTTGCGTTTTGTAGATGTATATGCGTGCTTTGATTTATTGAAAGTGCTCCAATTGTTTGCTGTAGTATATAAATATGTTCCTTTTGAATTAAAGGAAGGGAATGCTGTGACCGCGCATGAATTGCCTCCGAGAGATGGACACATTGTATCTTGTGTTCTTGTGTTTGATATCCAATACCCCGCTGCCGTGGCAACAAAGGTGCGATTGAAATCGGTCCATTGCCTCAATGCGGTACCCGTTCATACGGGTCGGAGTGGCTACACCACTGTCTCCTTCCGACCCTAGTTGGCGACTGGAGATGGTTAGGTGCCAGAAAAATAACAGTTCTGCGTTAAAATTAATGAGTTACTGAGATTTGTTAGTCTTGGAAAGGTAACGACGTTACCGTTACTAAAAAAAAAAGAACGTTACTTTTGCCTTACTATTTCAGTATTATTTGAGATCGGTAAGCCGCAGAAACGAACTTAAACAACAATAAAAGCTTTACAGCGTGAGTTCATAGTGTTTTTTGTTTAGATAATTTCTAAAATATATTTTGATTTTATGTTTGATTGGTGAAGCTTTGTACTCTGCGAATTTTACAGTGTTATGTGCCACCATAGGGGTAACCAATAAACTTTAATTGTTAACCAAACAGACGAGTCGACCCAGTCGTTTGTCTAATAAGAAGGGCATCAGTGGAGAAAAGTATGGTCAGAAGAAAACGCGCCGAGTTAAAAATGCGCCTAGAAACTCGGTTTCCGAACCGGCCACCCGAGTCTTATTTCCCCAAGAAGCCTTGGCGTAGAATTAGCTGGGACAAAATAAAAAAATTACATGAATTAAAAGTAACGAGTAATAACTTACCTACCTTAATAGGTGGCACCGCACACTCGTAAAAAAAAAATAATTGTTAGGCAATAGGAATCTAACAAGTAAATTTATGCGTTACCCAAAAATGTAACGCTTAACTTCCAACGCTTCTTTCAGCTAGGAAGTGCGGTCAGCGTCTACACCTGAAACGCCTACTCGAGCATGACAGGCTTGTCGAGGGGGCGTTTCAATCTGGCATTCATATCCATATTTTCTTCATTTCATTTATTTACCTCAAGGGCGTCTTTGAGGACGCATTACATGAGGGGGGTAGGTGGTGCATGCATTTGTAACAGCATAATCACACAATTTTCAAACACAGTCATTGATATAACAAAATAATCGCAATCAGCCCAACACAGTTTACAAAAAGGAAGTGACATCGTACGTAAACAATTGCAATTTTCAACTGGACGTAACTATGTATAAAACAATACTTTAAATATGGGGAAACAGAAAGCAACTATGAAAACAACAAATAAGCATGTACGTGTACTATTCATACCATAGGCGCTCGTATATTGCTTTAAATTCAACGGGATTTGTGTTAGTAACCATCTCGTCTGGCGAGTTATTCCATTCTGTAATCGATAATAATAAGGGTGAAAACAAAAAGGAATTAGTGCGTGACGGTATTGCTGTACAATACAGGAATTATCGGTTTGAGGAGAAACATAATGTGCGGAATGACAATAGGTGTTTTTAAAGCACGGGTTACTCTAGTATAAGTGATGAAAGAAACATATGCGGTTAATATTGCGCCGAGTAGACAGTGAAGTGAGACCCAAGTTTGTTTTTAAAACTGAGACACTAGTTTGAGGCGAAAAGTCGTTTGATATGAACCGGGCTGCATTACTTTGGACAGATTCTAATTTGGAAGAAAGATCATTTTGATTTGGATGCCATATGAGGTTTGCATATTCTAGTTTTGGGAGAATAATTGTTTTATATGCAAGCAGTTTTGTTGAAGTGGGGGCCAGGTGTAGGGTGCGCTTTGAGAAACATAGAGATTTAAATGAGTTGGTGACTAAGTTGTCGATATGTTGTTTCCATGAGAGAGTTTCAGAGATTTTTACTCCTAAGTGTTTGTATAGTAAAACACATTCAAGTTGCTGCATGAGTAATGAACATTGGCTGTATGATTTGTTTGAATTCGTAGTAACGGTCATTTGTTTACGTTTGTCGGGGTTAACGGTCATCTGTCGGGGTTAACAGTCATCTGCCATTCTGAGCACCAAGAAGATATAGCATCAAGGTCATTTTCGAGGACGTGATGGCCTGTCGGGTCTCATATTTTTCTATAAATAACACAATCATCTGCGAATAGGCGGATAGTTGAGGTAATTGAAGAGGGAAGATCGTTAATATCAATGAGAATATCACCCTCACCTTGGTCCGTGCTGCAGCTCTGATTGACAATTCGATTAAATCAATTCTTACATAATGACAGGCACTTCGTATTATGTTTCTAGTGTATGAAAAGTTTGTTATTGGGGTTCTGGTTCGAGCTTAATTTTCACATACGTTGTTAGCCCAAATAATAGTTTTCTTCTTTTTTTTAATATTAGGTCAATCGCCCACCATTCTTTTTTGTGAAAAATAGAAAACGTTTGCAGAGGAGTTTACAAGAGCCTCGAACAACAGAATTGGATTAACTCAGGGCTTTCTGCATGCCTAAAATAACAACGAAAAAAAAAAAAAGGACGTCAACACTGAGCATAGTTGTAAACCCGAGACTGGGATACGGACAAGGGACAAAACACAGAACGACACGGACGAAGTCTCAAACGCGGCTACAAACTTAATTTCAAAGGACAAACATATATGTCACTCGTCACCCTTTGTCCCCCTCTTTTTCCTTTCCTTTTCCCAAAACCCCTACCCCTTCCCTCTTCCTTTTCCCAAGCCCCCATACATTCCAGTCAAAAAAAAAAAAAAAAAACTCAGACGGCGTTCTTTTTTTTTTTTAATACAACACTTTATTTCGCCTTATTGCACCCTGTCTCAAGTGATTTGCAGCCGCCAAGACAGACAGACATCGTCTCCAGATTCAGGCGGCTTTGACTTGTTTTCCTGCAACGGTAAATGCTAATCAAAATGCTAGCAGCTAAAAAGATTAGACGAGTGGAAATAACTCGCACCGGCGCAAACCAGAGTCTTATGCAGCGAAATACTTCTCCTGTGCGTGTATTAAGAGACGCTGTGCAATCCCCGAGTACCGCGATTAACGTGGCATAGGAGAAGTAGCTGACCAAAGTCCTCCTATTGGCATGAGCACAAATCAAATGATAAATGTTTGCGAAATGTAATGCTTCTGACGATCTTAGAGGTTTAGTGCTTGACTAGACCTAATCTCGTCTACTTCAATTTTGACCCGTATATTAAAGGTATAAGAAGCCGCTAGATTTATACCACAAATATATTCACTATATTGAGTATTAAAGGCGGCGATGATAAGGAAAGAATTCCGGAAACCCGTAGCACTCCGGATTATTCATTGAAACGCATATGACCTACTTTGTGCGCCAAGGTCCCTGACGGCTTAAGAGGCGCAGGGGGATTCTTATGTTCACTCATCTTGAGTAGCGCTATGTTCTGTTCTCTGATCGGCTAATGCTGGGATCAACTTGGATACAGATAAATATTAAAATGATCAAGATTCTTCACGCAGGACGCGAAATACACCAGTGGGAAAAGAACTTCAGAAAAGTCTCGCACTTTGCAGAATCATATTCCGATATTTCTACAATGCGAACATTATTATTTCAGGAACAAATTCACTTTTTCATTTGGGAATGATGAATGGCGCTTTTGAATAAGTACCATCTAGATATCCCTGCAATGCCTCAAAATTGCTTTAAAGGTACAGAAGTGAATAGCACTGACTTTTGTTAAAGAAGCAAAATTGAATGCATCGGGAGGACTTCCGTACAATGTTGAATTGAGAGAAGCAAAACAGAATGTAAAATGAGTTCACAAGAGATATACGCGATTGAGGGATATAGAAATTGGTTTTTAGCTTGGTCCATTGACGCAGCAAACTGGGTGATTACTATGAAGCCATTGTCTGTATTCATCCTCGCGGTAAAACGCATTTCTTGATTGTAATATTCATTCTCGATCTAAAGGGTTATTATAAATATAGTTTTACTTTGATATATACCAGGTAGATATAGTCCGTGGTGCAAATAATATATATTATCAAAGGAGCGCTAGCTTTTTGCAGTACGCAAGTTGGAAAACATAATTATCCTTTTGAACAAACTCAAACAATTCAGTTTTTTTCGATCAAATTCAATTTATTTACATTTTACCAGTTTTATTTCATTCCCTGTAGCTAAAAACTAGGGACATATTATCACTCTAAGTAGTTTTAAAGATTAAAATGAATGAAAAATTGGAAGCCTCCTGAGTATTCTCAAAGTAAATTCTTTTAAGGGGTTATCAATTTCAAGGCTTCGTTGTAACATTAGGAATACAGTTTACACACTATTTTACTCAACAGCACTGCACAATTTAAGCTTGCCGAGGCCGTTTCGAGCTTATGGGGGCTGTATAGCATGGATGACCGGAGAGGGCTCTTTGTATTACAATGCGCATCGCCTAAACAAACGCTCGTGCAGCGGGAGCAACTACCTAAAGTATTAAAACGCGCTTGTGACCTTAGCTACCGTCCACATTACATTAAAAGAGAAGATGATGTCATTAAATGCATCCATATGCTTATATCCAAAGCAAGCCTGGTTAATGCTTTGTCTCACTTGTGTTATTAAACGGCCAAGCTTAGCATATAACTAATAAGAGGGTACATCACTAAAATTATGCAAGTTAAATAAGCATCTTAGAACCGTTAATCTACCGGGTGTTCCAAATAACGGACAGGCTCTTTAAATCCACCGCAAAATTCGGTTTCTTACCCTATCGCGCTACGATTTTGTGCAGCGTTGTCTAAAGATGGTGATTTTTTTTTGTAAAATTTACTACGAGCGAACTTACCTCAGGAAAAACTAACAAAAGAAAAAGGCTTAACTCCTATAGAAAGGCAGCGAAGCCACCGGTGTTCAAACAATAGAGAGCTCTATTGTTTGAAGGCCGGTGGCTTCGCTGCATTTCCATAGGAGTTGTCGTTTTTTTTTTCTTCTTTTTTTTACTTTTCCTTCAGGTAAGTTCGCTCTTTGCAAATTTTACAAAAAACATGCACCATCTGTGGGCAACGCTACACAAAATCGTAGCGCGATAGGTTAAGAAACTGAATTTTGCGGTCGATTTAAAGAACCTGGCCGCTGTTTGGGACACCCGGTAGTCATGACTTAGTCTGGGTTCCTGTATTGATTTTTACAAACTCTCTGAGTGTGGTGTTCCTGTGGGCTCGTTATTTTATACTTAAATGCTTCCGGTTTTTTTTTTTGTTTTTGTTTTTTTTATACGAACAAACGAATTAGCAAGTGCTCTTTTTTGGGCTAGACATAAACGCTTCTGGATGCTGAATATTTGTTTCTAAAACTTAGAATGAGAATTTAAGTAACGAAAAGTAAGTTCACCAATATAAACATCTTAAAAGCTCATGTCTTAAATGCTCAAATGTCCGCATGGAGAAATAAAAGCACAAACGAACATAGAGGAAGTTCCAAAAATTTGAAGACATATATACACATGGGAAGTGTCTCTAGACAATACGATAGATGGCGCCAGTGTACGGAGCGAATGTAACGCACGTGGATACACTCAAACGGAAATGTCTGAACTAGCCCTTGGAATGCATCAATAGACAATCTTTACAGGTGTCTGCGCCAGTGTCAGCCCTACATTCAAAAGAAATCTGAAAATCTCTGTTCGGCAGCAATCACGCTGCTCACACAACATACAAAAGATACTGAGTTTATTAACAGACACGACGAGTAAATAATCTGCGCAAACGCCTCACGCATCGTCGAAATATGATTGGATCATGCATATGCATGCTTGTAACACGTCTGTAGACGGTTTTTATTCCACTAATTTGACAGGCCAGGCATACAAAAAATGCAGCTCAGGCAGTATGAGTGTCGTAGGTTCGATGTGTAACCAGCGTGATTGCTGGTCGAAGGGCTCTTGTGGCTTGAGTTTTAAGAAAATACGAGCTTTGATCACCTCGTTTGCAGGCTTTTATGCATGCGTCTTCTGTGAGGAAGTTATTTTCATTTCCCAGGCAGCCTCCGTAAATAAATGTTTTGCATTGCAAGGTAGTGTGGTCGTAGTAATGCCTCAAAAACAATGCCCTGCATGGTCCCGTGACTGGTGGGAGATAGCAGCGGTTTGGGCTGATCGCTGCAGAAATCGTAAGACTCAGTTAAGGCACTATCGGGTACGAAGTAAATTCGAACGGTGGCATAACTTCCAGCGCACCACAGGCGCAACGTCGGGGCGTGGGTTGTGCTGGGCGAAGCTCAAACACATCGGAGTGGTGCGCACAACCTCGCAGCCTCCTACTCTACACCCCGCAGTTATATCAGTTTCCCGGGGCCCCATAGGAGGTACGGCATTGGTTCCCGGCCGTGCTCTCCAGTGTTCGTATCTCTGTCGAACTCGATAATACGTATGAGGTACAGGGTTCAACAAAACCAGCCGTTTCGGGAAGCAGCTGTAGTTGTTTATGCTCCTATCCTCAAGTTCTGCAATGTTCGTACGTAAAACACGATTCCTCGGAAAGAGTGCTATAGTCGGTTACCAGTCAAGAAGGTAGGAGAGGCTCCTCCCACAAGCGTGATGCACCCGTTTCAAATCCATCCGCAGTCGAAAGAAGAGTTCACTGGAAACGTCCCTTGTTCCGGTTCAATGAATAGGTATTGGCTACAGAGTGGTGCCAACTTGTCTCCGACCCCCACTTTTTAAGAAAGTGACCTTTGTATTCATCGGAGAGGGAACCGAGCCCCTGAAAGTGGCCTTTGTGTCCATCGGAGGGGGAACGTAACCCCCCAAAGTCGTATGTGTTTCCATCGGAGGGGGAAAACTTTAATCTCCCTCTCGTGGCTTCCACAACGCTAAGTCAAAGTCGAAAGATGAAGCAAATATTTACATGAAGGCAAAACCCTCTGCCACGTTGGCCACGACGTCACGGAAACGATCGGACGCTATTGGATGCGTAGGTGGCGGAGGGATATATGAATTCCTATGAGGGGCGTTTGCCGCTACCTTCTTGACCTGTAACTTACCATAGTGATCCTGTCGTCCCATCGCCGGCGCACCTCGCACAACCAATGTCAACCAACAATGGAAACTTCCATTGTTGGTTGACTATGAATTGCGCTAGCACTCGTGATGGGACTCAAGTAAATCGGTGTGCGTACGTTTATACATCCTGAACTTCGTGTTCCTCAACGGGCGACTTGTCTCCCAGCTGCTGATGAGAAATTTAGCCAGTGCAGTACAACCGCTACCCTGGGGTCTTTAACGTGCATCACGCAGTAGTGACACACGACCGCACGCAGGTACGATACTCATCCAGATCGAAACGAGAAGGGCGGGGATTGAGCCCAGGATCCTGGGTTCTGCAGCGCGAGCTGTCGCTCCACGTGCTCCAATCTTGTGTGCGCTAGCCCACTAGGTCACCGAACCTTCTCTTATACCCTTGTTATACCCCTGTTACACGGCCACACTTAACCGCGGTTAACTCAGCTTAACTGCTGTTTCGCGGCACCACAGATGCCGCACTATACTCTCGGACAGCTATTCCATAACACGTGAAGAGCGTGCGTGCACTGCTTCGATAGATGCTCAAGATGCTCAAGCGCACGTTCGCCCATAGCTTTGACTACATAGCCGCAGAATGTTGTCGGTAAGTATTGTGCGCTGACTGTGGCTTAGCGTAACCGCAGTTAAGTTTGCCCGTGTAACGGGGGTATTACACAGGCGCACTTAACTGCAGTTAAGCTAAGCGACAGTTAGCGCACAATACTTGCGGACAACATTCTGCGGCTATGCAGTCAAAGCTATGGGTGAACGTGCGCTTGAGCATCTCTAGCACCCATCGAAGCAGTGCACCTGCGCTCTTCATTTCTTCTGAAATAGCTGTCCGAGAGTATAGTGCGGTAACTGTGGTGCCACGTAACAGCAGTTAAAGCTGAGTTAACCACGGTTAAGGGTGCCCGTGTATTAGGCGCTCGTTTCCGGGTTTCGCAATGTCGGCGTCGGGGTAACCACGCTACATTTAGCGGGAAAATTGACGTCACGTGACCTCAACACCTATTCTGTTTACCCGCTAAATTTAGCGGAGCAAATAACGTCACAAGACTTGGTGTCACGTCACCCATGAACAAATTCAGTTTCTCCACAAGATTGAGCTGCAAAATTGACATCACGTGATCTCACAGCAAATTAGTTCCCTGTCAAATTTAGTGGGAAAATTGACGTCATGTGACTGGAACACCGAATGAATTCCCCGCTAAATTTAGCGGGGAAAATGACATCACATAACTTGGTGTCATGTCATTTATGAACAAATTCAGTTTTTCCGCTGGACTTAGCGGGAAAGGTGACGTCACGTGACCTCAACAGCAATTGAATACCCCGCTGAATTTAGCGGGAAAGTTGACATCACGTGACCTCAACACCAATTAAATTCGCCGCTAAATTTAGCGGGAAAAATGACGTCACATGACTTGGTGTCATGTCTCCTATGAAAAAATTCAGTTTCTCCGCTAGATTTAGCGGGAAAGTTGACGTCACGTGACCCCAACACCAATTGAATTCCCCGCTAAATTTAGCGGGGAAAATGACGTCACATGACTTGGTGTCATGTCAGCTATTAACAAATTCAGTTTTTTCCGCTAGATTTAGCGGGAAAGTTGACGTCACGTGACCTCAACAGCACATGAATTACCAGCTAAATTTAGCGGGAAAGATGACGTCAGTTGACCTCAGCACCAATTAATTCCACGCTAAATTTAGCGGGGAAAATGACGTCACATGACTTGGTGTCACGTCACCTATAAAAAACGTTCAGTTTCTCGGCAAGATTAAGGGCTGTCCAAACAGGACACTACAAAACGCACGACTGCGACAAATCGTGAAAATTGAAGCGGACGCTTCAATTTTTACGATTTGTCGGAGTCGTGAAAATGTTTGCAGGAGTCGTGAAAATTTTCACGATCACGACTTCACTCCTTGCCTCCTCCACTTTTCTCTGACGTCGGTGCTCGTCAGGTTTGACGTCACACGCCACCTGCGTCTGGCTGACCTCGCCAACCTCCTCACGTACCGCCGTCGCCTCGGCGACTGCGCGTCCTTCGTTCTGCTTTCCCTGGTCCGCGTTCACCTCGCGCGAAAACCCTTCGCCTCCTCACCTTCGTGTCGCTCCCTTTCCCGTTTCGGGACTTGAAAAACGGCGGAGGCCTTGAGCGATTGACCGAGAGCCAACAGAGCGTGTGAGTGGCTCTCCGGACCCACGTGATGAGCAAAACAAGGCCGCCGTGGAGGAAGCGAGGAGTAGATCTGACGGGGGGGGGGGGAGTTTCCCTCCGGCAGCTTTAACGGGGGGAAGTTTCCCCCCGACGGCCGGAAGCGGAGCGCCGCACGATTTGCCGGAGTCGTGAGTTTTGTAGTATCCTGTTTGGACAGGCCTTTAGCAGTAAAATTGACGTCCCGTGATCTCAACACCAATTCAGTTCCCTGCTAAATTTAGCGGGGAATCGAATTGCTGTTGAGCTCACGTGGTGTCAATTTTCCAGCTAAATTTATCGGGGAAGCTGTGGGAGGAGGGTAGGGTATGGAGGAGGAGGGGGAGGGGAAGGTACGGAGGAGGGGGATAGAAGGAGGAGAAGGGGAGGAGGAGGAGGGAAGAGGGGGAGGAAGAAAGCAGGAGGAGAGAAAAGGAGAATGGAAGGAGGAGGAAAAGGGGAGGAGGAGGAGAAGAGGAAAGAGGAGGAGGAGGGGTGGAGGAAGTGGAGAACGAAAGAAGGCGAGGACGAGGAGGACGGGAGGAGAACGGGAGGAGGAGAGGGTACGGAGAAGGAGGAGGGGCGTAGCCTCCCCTCCGTACACTCCTTTCCTCCTCCTCAAGAACTGCGCTCTAATTTCGCGTTACAGAGATTCGGAAACGTCTTTCATTTTTTTACCTACTAAAAAAAGACATATTATGGAGCAGCCTATTGATAGTGGAGGGAAATTTGTAGAGACCACAGGGGTGGTTATTTATGAATGCGATAACATTGATCGTTGCACACTCCCTATGTGACACGCGTTTCACACCGGCTATGTGCTCATGTACAGCGACGTGCATAGGTCATGTTCATAGATCACATGACGTAAGGTCGCGTCAGATCCTTAGAGGTTGACCTCTAGGACGACCTCAAAGACTACGTCTAGGACGACGTCGAGAATAACGTTCTAGAAGTTGATCTCAAAGTCATCTAGAACGACCTTTAAGACGACCTCTATGCCACATCAAGGACGACCTTTACGACGGCCTGAAGGAAGACCTCAAGTATGACGTCAAGAGCTTCGTCCTCTAGGAATATCTCTAGGGCAACCTCTAGGGTGATTTCAAGGACGACCTATATGACGACCTCAAGGACGAAGTCTAGGACCACCTCTAGGATGACAAGGGCGACATCCAGGACGACCTCTAGGACGACCTCTAGAAAGACCTCAAGGACGACGTCGAGTTTGACATCCTACAAGACGGCGTCGAAAAAAAATTACACCATCTTCCCGAGGGGAACCATGGGGTGATGCGGAGCATCGGGTTGGTTCCGAGGAAAGAGTCAGTTGCGTGCTGACGTCGAGGGATGGCGCCACCGACTGCCCTAGCGTTATCCCCTACGCGAGCCTTCGTCGCGGCTCGCGGCAGAGAAACTTGGAACGCTCGCCGCTCGCCGTTTATTTTTTTTCACACTTGAAGGAGAGGAGACTAGAGGAGGAGAGTTCCGCGTGCGCGCGCGCTGTGAGGAGAAGCGAACGCGCAGTGCACGCAGCTGGTAGAGAGAGAGCGGAGAGAGTAACGCGCAGCTGTTGGAGAGAGGGAAGGAGGAGAGTTGCGCGTGCGTAGTTCGAGTGTCGACTACAACGCCGACGCCGCGGGACATAGACCCGAGCAAGAGATGCTCCGCATCTAAAACAACGTAAAGGACAACCTCTGGGACGACCTCAAGAACGGCGTCTAGGACGACCTTCTAGGGGACGACGTGGAAGACGGTGCGTCGGAGGACCCCTAGGACGACGTCCAGGACGACATCAGGGTCGTCAGGTACTTCGAAGAGGGTGCGAATGTGAACGAGTGCGTAATGCCGCTCCGCATATGCGCGGCGCATGGGGTGCAAGCACTCTCAGTTGAAATGGTCAACTATACATACGCACTACGCATTAGGGGGCCAGAATATGCATAGTTTAAAGCTTGAGTTATAGCTTAATAATGCTATCGCATCAAAAATGGTTTCAGACTCCCTACATATAACACTGCTTAAAAAATATCGAACTTAAAAGTGGCACGTGGTCTGGACGCGAAGAAAGGACACATACAAGTGGGCTGCGAAATACGCCTACGATCGGCCAATTACCAGTCGCGCGATTGTGATTGCAGTGATCAATGATAGTGAAATGAAAAACAAAAATATACAAAACTTTGCGGTTTAAACTCCTTGAAAAAGGCAAGGAGTGCGTCATTTCGTCGTTCTCGTTATTAAGTTGAGTGGGTGGGTAAAATCTAATTCTTTAAGATATTTTTCTTTTTCTAGCGAGTGCGCCGTTTTCAAATATAATTTTTTTAGGACAATCAATACGGATAATTTCGGCACTGAAAACATCTATGCTAGGATTGTCAGCGGCACTGTGAAGGTCTAGTCACACTGCTCAAACATCCTAAAAATAACTAGGTCTGCGCCGCAGTTATGATGGCAATCTTATCGGAAGGCACGCCTCAATCATGATCGATGCATATTTGATTTATACATATGCGACTCCGGACACGACTGCAGATAGAATCCGCGTTGAGAGTGCGACAAGGCTCTCACGCTCAGACGAAACACGCCTCGCAGAGTGCCTTTTGCGTTGCGTATTAGGACGGCGACTTCAAAAGCCAGACTCGAGGAACACAAAGACGGGTGCTGTGCTGTAAGCTCGTGTTTAGATTTAAGTATGTCAACCTCTTTTCTTCCGATGTATATTCAACAACATCATGCCCCAAGAAAATCAAGAATTTCCTTTACGTCATTGCAATGTCGTTCACCTTACAATCGGCTGCCTTGGACCTATTTGGAAGGCCTGATCCACGCTCACTCTCAAATGCCAACCACCAAACATATCTAATCTAAATGTCGGAAATATGTTACTCTCTTTAGCAATGTGACATCCGATTTATGAGTTTCTCGATTGAATTACATTTTTCCCCAAATCAATTATATAATCGTGCGTATTGCTTTGCCATGATTTTTTAAGGAATGGAACCCATGAAGGTTATTATTTTTATTT
>JABSTQ010005055.1:0-24206 GCA_013358835.2 Ixodes persulcatus
GGATGGAGGAGAAAAGTTTAGAGACGATGAATATACTAAAACGATAAATAGTAGGAATTTCAATATTTTTAAGCGCATACTGCGGGTCCAGCGTGCTTGTAATATAAAAAATTTAGTTATTTAAATTTTATTTATTTTTCTAAAAATATCCAAACATATCTGCTCAAACCACAAATGGCAAAACTTGGAGGCCTGTATCTCATGAAATAATTAATCATTATTATACAATTTGCAGATAGTATTCTACTTATATATGTATTATTAAAAATAAATAAGGTATCTGAGTGATACTATAGTCAGGATACATTTAGGCTAACATGGGAAAAAATCAAAACAACGAAAAATTCCGATGCGAATAAAAAAAAAACACCACCTTCGATTATTTTTTTAATTTGGGTACCCTGTTATACTCTATTTCGGCATTAATTTCTATTGAAAACATGTCGCATTCTTTTATTGAGAAGAAGACACAACTCCCCAAATAGGGTCTTTTCAAAGCCTACACTTAGCAGTGCCCTATACGGGAAGTGACTCTGAGTTCCATTTTCAGGAAACTAACACACATCTGTCATATATTTTTATTGCGATGAGGTCACTGACAACTAGAGCAATCGGTAACACACTAAAAGTGAGGGGAAACTATATACAGCGTTTACATACAGCGTACAAACAGTGTAATGTTAGAGAGTAGTGATCCAGAAAGATGATGCAGTGTGAAGTTTTACTTTCCGGTATAATTAATATTAAAATAAAAGAAACACTTTACTTCCACACACGAAAATAAAGATAGAATACTACAATTGTTTAGGTTAGTTATGTGTTTCCGGGGACAAACCATTTCAGGTGGGCGGTGCCACCGCGCCGGACTGTAAGAGCCTCGGTACTCTCGGTGTACGAATGGTTCGTGGCAAGCCGAGATATTTTATCCAGCGCGAGGATAACGTTTCGTGATTCTCATATGGTGATTAGATAGAGATTATAAGCTACCACCAAGTAAAAAAGTAGGTTAAATACCCCGCGAAGGAAACTGTGATAAATAAGGTAACCCTGCATTCAAAATGAGCAGTCCTTGGGGCATCAAATTCGTCACTTTACACTAAGGCTTTCCTCGACGTACCCATTTGATAAAGTTTCTTCTAACCAGATCCGACTGTCCGTGCCACATATGTCACAGGTTCTTCTGTTGATGACTGGCACTGCCGCCACGCATGCCAAAACTGAATGCAGGAAAGGCGCGCACCGTCAGCCACTCTTTTTTTTTTTTTTGACGATACCGAACAGGCTTATTTTCGTCAAGATGCGCAAGATGCTCCCAGTTTCTCAAATAGAACGCTCACCATTGTCCTGGCCATCTGAACTGCGTTTATTGAACGTTCTCTCAGGTTGTCCAGCGTGGCCTGGTGCTTCACGAGTCCGCCAACTCCGTCGCATGCATTTTTCCATGTCTAGAGGCAGAAAATAATCACTGGGCTTGTGGGCAATCATTCTGCGCAAACTGGTGAAGCTGGTAGCAATTCTTAAAATGACTGGCAGCCCCGTCACTTACGTACGTCACGTGCGAGTAGACCGCAACGTTGTCTTCAACCCACTTTTTCACTTTTTCTAGAGCCAAGCACGCGAGAGTGACTTCGTCACACAGGTCCTCACTGATGATAACAACGCTGTTTGTAGATTTTTTTGTGGTCACTACACATGTAAATATCCTTTTTTTTCTTCAGTGGTATGCTTTAACTTTGTCAGGAAGCATGATGGTTCAGTTTTCAGCAAAGTCAACATGAAAGACGATGCTCCCGCGTTGCATACAGCTGCTTTTCATCGTAGATCGCTTTATCTTGCGTTTTTCGGATATGGTTGTGAAATATCCAACTTTCAACCATTACTTGAACGACTTTTAAAAAGTCTTATAATCCAATGCTTTTTTTTTCCAAGGTCGCCGGATTTCCATGTTGTAAGCACAATCTCTTCTTCGATGAATAAAAGAAAAACTCTAGCCAAAAAAAAAATTGATACGGAGCTCGACGTTTCAAGGCCAGTTCGTCCCCTTGATCACGGGTGACTATTTTTGTCCTTGTCGTCGTCTTGCAAATTGCCCGGCGTTGTTGGCTTCTTTAAAGCGGCCGTTGTATCATTTTTTTTTTTTTTGGTTAGAGTTTTCCTTTCATTCATTGTCATTCCTAACCAGGTGGATGTCCACCGAAAGGTTTACGTTTAATCTCTTCGTGCTCAGGTATATGAAGTTCCTCGAGTGTAAGAGCAGCAGTGATCAGTCTCATTAAGGACACAGACTTGTTAGTGGCAGTTATCACAGTCTCCTTAAAGACACAGACTTGTTAGTGGGTCGCACAGAAATACTGAGTTCATTTCACCAGTGCTGAATGTTGAGCCTGTAACGTTCTCTACAGCGGCAATACAAAGGTAATATTTGGCGCAGAGCACAAACGCGAACGTCCTGGTGTGGAATACATTTGGCCCATCTAGGGCGCAAGGAACAAAGTTTTGTTAGCCAAAAGCCGGAATCAGGATGCTTGTCTTTGTATACACGAAAGGCCTCTCGGATTGAGCGTTTCAGGAAGCTCTTTGGCACGAATGTTTTCTCCCCGTCGAGCATGACAGAGATCACGTTCTTCTGGTTGGGACCTTGGCACAACATTGTAGCTCGTCCTTCGTGAAGTACTTTAGGGCAGCAGACAAGTTCTCAGCGCTCAACTTGCGCCTCGTGTAAGGATCCGGCACATACCATACGCCATGCTTTTCCTTACCTGAAACGTAAACACTCTCGCCATGTTTACCTTTCCTAGGTTAACATGGCGACAGTGTTTACGCTCTATTGTATTTAGGTGGGGCTTGAGTATTTGGGTGTTCTGCTCTCGGTCGGTGTGCCTCTTTGTGCCTGATATTATCGCCCGCGAAGCCAGCGAGTGGGATGGCAACAGGCACGACTGCTGAGTAAACAGGCATCGGCGGCCATATTTTGCTGGTTGAAGCGAACCCCCCCATCATTGAGAGCGAGCGGGGATATGCGAAAAAATATTGTATAGGCCGTTTTGCCAGAACTAGCGACGAGTGTCGCCTGCTACTTCCGTCAACTATTGCGCCACAATCGTGATCTTCGCGAGGAAATGACTGTTGCTAGCCACAGAACCCTATCACACAGAAAGGGAATGCTTGAATATTTTTTTTTATTCTACATATAAGTCAGGGATATATATAAAAAAGAGAGAGATGTAGATAGAGGGTAAAAGAGGGTAGCACGTAGTGTCGTAGGAAAGTAAAGTAGACAAAGTTCCCCTGTGGCCGACGGCTGCAGGATCTTTTCTCGGATCACTAGTTCGTAATATGATAGCTCTTTGCACACAGTACTTTTTCCTCAATTTTAGTGTGTGAACGATTTCTATAGTTATCAATTGCCTCATCTGAATAAAAATAATAAAACATGTGTGTTAGTTTCATGAAACTGGAACTCAGAGTCACTTCTTGCGTAGGGCACCGCTAAGTGTAGGCTTTCGAAAAGGACCCTACTTTGTTGAGTTGTTTCTTCTTTCTGAATAAAATAATGCAACATGTTTTTAATATAAATTGTTGCCAAAGTAGAGTATAACAAGCTACCCAAATTTAAAAAAAAGAAATCGAAGGTGGTGGTTTTTTTTGTTTTTTTTATTCGCATCTGAATTTTTCGTCTGATTTTTTCCCATGTTTGCCTTAATGTATCTTGGCAATAGTATCACTCAGATACCTTATTTATTTTTAAATAATGGCCATATATAAATATAATACTATATGCAAATTATATAATAATGATTAAATTATTTCATGAGATACAGGCCTCCAACTTTTGCCATTTGTCGTTCGAGCAGGCAGGTTTGGCAATTTTTAGAAAAATAAAAAAAATTAAAATAACTATTATTATCTTACATTACAAGCAAAATGTACCCATAGTATGCGTCTAAAAAGTATTGAAATTCTCCTAATGTTATCGTTTGAGTTATTCACCCTCAAACGCGCCCCCTCCATCAGTGCGCGTAAATGCAACTATCCACCTCTTCATGCCTTACGATTTTTCTTGTCCCCAAACATTTTTCTGGTCAAAACTAAGTTTGGATTCATTTATACCAGACACTAGACATTATCATATAAAAATATTAGTTGATTTAAAAATGTCAACATCCCACCCTTTGGTCGATCTTATCCGAAATCACCCTCTTCCCTTTCGGCAGGGCGCCTTCCCGTCTTTTTGGAAATCGTCGGCCGTAGTGCCTGTGCACAAACGCGGGGATGCTTGTGAGGTCGACAACTATTGACCAGTTTCGACGCTAATTTCCTTTCCTAGGTTTTTTTGAAATTCTTATTCATACCCGTCTGTCTCACTATTTCCGACAGAGTATTGCACTCTTCAGCATGGCTTGCTTTGAGGTCGTTCTGCGGGGACTAACCTTTCTTTTTGTCTTCATTCCTCTGTGCCATTTGTTATCACCCGTAGTCAAGTCGACACAGTTTGTTTTGACATGTCAAAGGTTTTCGACAGGGTAAACTATGAGCTGCTCCTGCAGAAACTTTTTATTTGTATGGTATTTCCTCTACGCTAATTAGATGGTTTCAGACTTATATAACAAATCGCAGAAGCAGTGTGCGAAGCTTAAACAGCTTCTCAAAACCTTTTGTTTCCTCGTCCGGTGTGTTCCAGGGATATAATCTGGGACCACTATTGTTTATTATTTTTTATTAATTTTATTGAAATGTGTATAAAATTTCTAAGTTGTTGTTTTTCGCTGATGATTTGAAGCTGTGTTTACACATCGAGTGACTCGCTGACTGTGCATATTTACAGGACGATGTGCCACCTGTCCATGAGTGGTGTTTATCCAATTACGTAATGATCAATCCTAATAAGAACAACGTATTATAAATGTATAAAACACGGAAACCGAATTGTAATGACTACGTTCACGGTACCATTCTTTTTTTACGGGTCATCACAGTTCGTGACGTTGGTGATAATTTTGATGGCCATTTTTATTTTATTTTTATGTATCATTGATTGTCAGCTCTTCTTTTAATCTTTTCAGCATTTGTGGCCTCATTCATTCAAGGAGTTTTCTTCAGTTGTATGGAACAGCATTAGAGAATCTAACTCATCTAGTATTGAGCGAGTGCAAAGAAAATTTATACGTGTCTTTTATGATGGTTACTTGCAGTCCAAGGTATTTTATGACTATGAGAGAATACGTAAACAAATTGGCTTACGCTCCTTGTATAATAGGCGAATGACGCGTGATTTCATGTTCTTGCATAAATTTGTTAATGGTGTTGTTGACTGCACGGCGTTACTGAACAGTGTATATTTGCGTGTTCCTCAACGGTCTATTCGCATACACTCATTGTTCTATCCTTCAATTTTACGCAACGCGTACTCTATTACCCGTCTGCAACTGGTTTTTAACAAATTCGAATCCAACTTAGATGAACTTGGTATTGATATTTTTGGATGTGAACGAACATTTAGAAAGTGCCTCGATGTCTTCCTTTCGTTCTGACATGTCAACATTTGTTATTGAGATGCGAATTCTTTTTATTTAGACGTAGTGCACAACTAAGAAGGCGTATAGCTGTTTGTGTGTCACTGAAAATAAAGCAAATGAATGAACAAATGAATAAAGGATTAAGTTCGCCAGTGTTGTTTAGAACCATCTTACATCATCCGAATAAGAACAAATTGAACATATTCAGAAGAGGCTCATTCGTGTGATTTATGATCGGTATTTCTTTAAAAAGTGTTTTTATGATTATGAATACATTGTTAGAAATCTGGGCTTACAATCTTTATAGAGCAGAAGTGTCGTGCGAGACATATAGTTTTTAGTAGAATGATTCACGGTGAACTTGATTGTGCTATGTTATGTGATGTGAATTTCCGCACAGCTATCCCAAATACCATGTAAGCCAATACTGGCAACTCCCGCGGATCGCGGGCGAAAAGCGATCGCAGCGCCCCTGGTGAGCTCGGAGTCTCCGCTAGCAGACGAATTCTACACAATGCATTGGTTTTGCCTATCTCCGTGCGAGGTGAGCAATGAAAACAAAATTGTCACGGGTATTCGCTGCTTTGAATGTTAAAAAGTAGGTTCCACCTCATGAGTCAAGGACATTTTCTTCGCGAGGGAAAGATGTTAGAGCTTGTAGGGTGCAATTTTCGGGCTCTCCCAAAGAAAACATTCCGTCAGAAGACTCAGAACTTATGTCTACCAGGCAAGACACGAATGTACCTTCGTCATGTTTCTTTGAAAAGGGCAATGTAAAAAATGTTTTAGAACATTGCTACGTTTCAACTTTACTGTGCATATCGATCAGTTCTTTTTGTTGTTGCAATTTCAATTTCTCATGATTGTATTGCTTAAAACCGTTTCGTCGAATAGGCGAGCTGGCTATATCCCGATCGTCTCCGGATGAAGAAGCAAAAGGCAATTTCGAACCACGTACCTTACTGCGATGTCAGTATGCTCTGGAAAAAGACGATTGTGCACATGCAAAGCTGACGCTATTACTGAAACTAATAAAAGCGGAGTTACACAAAGGAACACCCGATGGACGGTCGTGCACCTCCTTCCATTTTTCAAAGTCTACTTTCTTTCTATGTTTGAGGCGACGCTACGCCGCCGCGGTCTTTCTTCCTCCTGCGTTTATATTTTTTGTTTGCTTTTTTCTTTCTTGTGCTTACTTGACGTTCGAACCATTGCGTATTTTGCTTTGCCTTGTTTGGCTTAGTTTTTACTTTCTTTCCTTCGCTTCGTCGCTTACTACCACCGGTTCGACTGCTACGCTATGCCCGGACATTTGGAGGGCCGTCTGCAAATTTGTTGTTGTTGTTGTTGTTGTTGTTTTTCCACTGTCGTCTATGATAACCTCCTATGTTCACCTTCGATTGAGTTTCTAATCCGAAATCTTCATATGTACTTTTTGATACTGAATAAATATATTAAAAAGTGTAAGCTCGTTATACCTTTCTATTTGGATTTTATTTGAGTACGCGGTCACGTCTGCTCTCTTCCCGAAGACCGAACAAACGTGAGTAATTAAGTTACTTCAAATTAAACTGGAACAGCTATCTAAGTCTGGCTTCAAACTCGCCACTGACGCCTCAACAGACGAATATTTCACCAAACAAAAGTTCAGCTGAAAACGCACTTGAGGCCGCTGATCGACACTTAAAACAAAGGCACGGTGTGCAAGGATTGCCTGGACATGTACGCCAACAAATACAGGAATGAACTTTTGAACTGCTGCGCCAAGCGAGCAAACAGACAACCTGACAAAGTCACTGGAAAAAAAAAAAGCGAAAGCAAAAGAGGTCACACACTGCTAGCACGTAGCAGATTGCAGCTCTTTTGTTTTTAGTTCCTACCAATGCCGCGAAAGCAAATAAACAAACGTATAACGTGCAGCTAAGAAAAAAAAAACAAAAAGTGAAGCTCTTTTTGTTTTTAATAGTTTCGTTGTGTTGCTTCCGCTTTGTTTGTTGTGGACTCAACACCGAGGGCGAGCACCACCTGCTAATTTTCAACCGCCGCCCCGTGCGATCGTCGTCGTTGAAGGAGGTCTTCGCTGGGTGATTTGTATTTTGAATCGTCTGCTAACTTCTTCGTTGCAATCGCCGACCGTTGTTCGCGACTGTTCTCCATTTCTTTTTATTTTCGTCTGGGATGGGGACCCCATCTTTTCTGCAAAGTTCGGAAAGTGTTTGCACGGTCATTTTTCTCGTTACTTTTTTGTTTTTGCAATGCTGCAGAGGCTGGTGCGCTTGCTCTGGTAATTTTAACATATTGTTTGCGCACGTTTTAATAATCACCTATTCAAGTAAGAAATTGTGACAACGCAGTTTGCAACGGATAAACAGTAACTTCTTACGACGTAGTTCGAGTGGCTAAACGCCTTTTTCCCGCTTCCCAGATGCGCTTCAAACGCGTGTGATCCCCCTGAGTGGCGTTTGAGACCTCTAAATAAACGGCTCTATCTTCGTTTATGCACGCGTTGTTATTTGCTTGTCGTTGCAGTTGCAATCAGTGGATTCCGCTTTGCGAACGGGTTGACCGTAATGAATTGTTTCAGCTGTTGGGGTGAAGAAACGGGGCTCGCAAAGCTCGAGGACTGCGCGGAGCCTATACTCTTCCATTGCGTTGTCTGCTTCCGTAGACTCCGAGTCCGCTAGAGGCGCCACTGTCACGTTCGCCGCAGAGCCTGGTTCGCCGCCGCTCCCATAGGTTTTCGTAGGAGTTTCCAGTATTGGCGAAGCTATATCGTATTTGGCTATCCCTGTTAGTAGACATGCGCTTGTCCATTTTATACTTTGGATCACGAGAATCTTTGTCCCATTACTCCGATGGAACTTACATTTATTTACATCTCCATTAACTCTGTGAACATTATTGTTATTACAAATATTTTAAGCGTGAAGTTGAGTCACTCTTGTACACATATAGCTACCATATTGTTTTAAACATTTTTTTATTAGATTGTAGGGGTGTGTGTATGCTAGTTATTGTCCATATATAGCTGTTTGCGAGCATGTTGTATTTTGTACTTAAAAAGACTTCGGTCATTTTGAGGCACGAAGAACAAAATAAACAAATAAATAAATATGATAGATCCACGACATCTATTTTGCCGGAACCATTGTATAACAGGCGAAACTATCGGAACGGGAATTCTGCAATATGGCAGAAATTTTATTATTGATCATGAGACATGAGTACAGCAGATGACGCTTTTCTTTTTGCGTATGCCACAATGGGAGACATCAGTTCCTGCGGAAAGGACTCCCCGAGATACCTTTATAGGTATCTTGAAACACCTAACGGAGGAGATCAGCGACCAATCATTATTAACGAGAACACAGGACTAACTGTAGAAAGAGTAGACATACATCTTACAGACTATCTGGTAGAGGTGTTCTCACCCCCTGAAACAGCGCCGCTTTAAGACGGATGTCATATTAGTGACACTAGTGAAGTTATCAGCAAGGTGTCAGAATGGTCCACCTCAAAAACAACACCGCCCAAGGCTTGGACGACACTCTAGCTAGCATTCTCAATGGACAACAGAAAGATTCAAGGGATCACCTTGATGAAATGTTAACCAACATTGCCTCTGAAACAGAAGTGTTTTCCTGAAAACTGGAGGCGTGGTAAGGTCGTACTCGTTCCAAAGAATGGCAAATACCAACGGCACGTTCGTAACTACAGACCACAGACCATGACCAGCACTGTATTCATAACTTTCGCACGTATCCTGAACGTGCGCAGGACGACATGGACGGAGGAGGGCGGTTTACTCAAAGAACACCAAGGCCGGTTTTGACGGAACCGCAGGTTGGAAGATCACCGCTTTAATTTTAGGCAACGTATCGTGGTGACCCAAAAAGAGAAAAGGAGTTTAACGTGGTGTTTTCTGGACATCGTAAAACCCTCCGACATCCTGCCACATGACCCGCTCCTCGGCCGACTGAAAGAGTTCACCATGCGACCAGAGTAAATCACCCTCATTAACCGTCGATACAATCGCAACAAGGTTAGGACACAGCTGGATGGAGCCAACTATGGGAAGGTCCTGGTAACGAGAGGTCTCCGTCAAAGATGCCCATTATCTACACTTTCATACATGTTCTATGTAGCTCGGCTAGAGAAGGAACTCGTCCCGTGCGGGCTGGGCTTTTCGTTGGTTCATCTGAAAGCAGAGGAAAAATCAACTGGATACTGCCGGGATTTACATATGCGGACGACATAGTACTAACGCCAGAATCAATGAACGACATTCAGCTTTTATTTGACATCTGCACAGAAGAAGCAGCAGGTCTTGACTTGCGATTCAATGTCAACAAGTCGGTAGCAGTGGTATTCGCAGGTTTCCCAATTATAACACTAGGCGAACTTTTACTAGGTGAAGACAACATCCAGTCCTCAGCGAGTATAGGTACGTGGGCATCATACTGCCAAACGCAAACGACTACCTGAAAGATCACGACACCCTCCTTCGGCAAGCAGCCATCCGACGAGCCAGCTTTCACCAAAAACGCAGCCTCTAGAGTTGCGATAGTTTCATTGTGTCACGGAAGCTGTTGAAGGCGGTGGTGGTGTCTGGATTAAAATTTGCTGACGCTGTGGTCTGTGCGTCCCAGGAGTTGTCCAATCCCACATGGAGCGAAGGCAAAAAGAAGTTGGCTGCCAGGCGCTTGGCTGCCACGGGTCAGCAGCAAATGAAGCCGTGCAGGGTTACCTGGGCTGGTCCCCCTTTGAGGCTCGGGAAGCGAACAGCAAACTTATGTGCGACGGACGTCTTCGACACAGGGACACCTGCCGTCGGGCCAGTAGGTTGTTCCGATACACCCACCTCACGGGACTACAAACCCGCTGGCAGTGACGCTTAACTCAGCTCCAACCATGTACGTTTTTTTTGCTGACATCGTACAAGCCTGGACGGCACGGGAACGGGACTCAAAAATCCGGCAGAAGATCTGTGATCATGAGACCCAACAGTGGCTACAGCTGGCACAAAGTCGACGCTAGATATCGACGTGACACTCAAGAAGAGCATCGCCTCAGAGACTCGGCTTTACGATAACCGTCTTGGCAGCCGACTGCTCATTGAGGCACGAGCGGGGCTCTATGGACGCTGTCCTACAGATGGCACTTTGACGCAACTGTAATAGCAATTATGTGCCAGACGTGTGGTGCCCACAATAAAACAATAGCACATATTGTACTTCAGTGCGCGGCTCTGGAGCCGACCTTTACACAGTTTAGTGGCGCCTTTCACCAAAGCCCTCTGGCGCCCTCTCATGCTTTCGCCTTCAGTGGGTGCAATCACGAACAACATCAAGCCACCGAAACAGGACGTGACGGACAAGCAAACGACCCTAACGCACAGTGGTACAGCCAAACTGGTGGGCTGTTGAGACCTCAAAACGACTTCTGGATGGCTGGTGCAGGAACGTACATCTCAGGGGGAACTAAGCTTCCAATGGACCCCCAGGATTGTGCACGGACACAGGTCGAGCCCGCCCGTTACAAAGGGACTACCCGTAACCTCATCATCACCATCAATATGGTTGATTGGAACATGACTTTTAGAACCAATACTTGAAAAGTTTATTATGTAGTTTTAATTAACTAGCTCAGTGGTTCTCAACCATCGATGTTTTGCGGACCCCTTGCGGATCGGCGGAGATGATGGAGGACCCCGTTCGAGGTGACGAGAGGGGAAATGTAGAGGTTTAATATAATAATGATTTAAGAAAGAGATATAACTAAGGACTAGTGTGAAGTAGACCTCTCTTATTGACATACACACGAGAAAACTAACCAGAAAACTGAAACATTTCTTCTCGACCTAAAAAAAGACAACATTTATCACCGGGCTTGACTGATGAGGCAGGGCTTCGCGGATGCCTAGGATGCCTTCGCGGACCCCAAAGGGTCCGCGGACCGCCATTTAAGGACCACTGAACTAGCTGATGTATCGTGATTATTTCTCCGTCTAACGTCCGCCCAGCTCGTTAAATACATAGGAAAGACAGTGCCCATTAAAAGGGGTCCTCCTCTCTTAAACAAAAAACTGTAATGTTCAAAAACAACCACTTTGTACAGCGTATAACGGTATAATAGCCCCAAAGGAAGTCATTAGAGAGTTTTCGTAGATGGTTTTCGCCGTCCCGCAACGCTCTCCGCAATCCGCTACGATATCCGCAGTTCTACAGTCAAGGCCATCGCCGCGCAGGCGCAGTAGCGGTGTCTTCGTTGCGGAATGCTTAGCGGGGGGCGAAACGCGGTCTGCGAAAACTCCCTATTTTATTTGTCGTTATAACGTACGCTGTCATATAGAGAACATCTCCAGCAATATCTTCACTGGCTCCGTTGCGGTTTCTTGAAATTCTTGCGACAGCTTGAAAACGCAAATCGCCAGACACAGCTAGGTGACTGGTGCGTTACCGATGGATTGGAAATGCAGAGATACCTGGTCCAGTACCAGGACCAGCCAGGTTTTTTTCGGTCGCGCACCAGTCACCTAGCTGTGTTTGGAGATTTGTGTTAGTCCTTTGTCCGATTTGTTCAATTCTCTAGGGACTATCAAGGGGGATCGGTGGCCGAGTGGGTTAGCGCATACCAGCTCGGAGCACGTGGAGCGAAAGCTCGCGCTGCAGAACCCAGGATACTGGGTTCCATCCCCGCCACTGCCCGTTTCGATCTGGATGAGCATCGTACCGGCGTGCGGTCGTGTATCACTACTGCGTGATGCACGTTAAAGACCCCAGGCTAGCGGTTGTACTGCACTGGCTAAATTGCTCATCTACAGCTGGGAGACTCGTCGCCCTTGGAGGCAGAACAAGTTCTAGGCTGTATAAACATACACACAACCCAATTCTTTTTTTAGGGACTATCATTGTCACTTTTGTCCAGCTCGCTTGCGCCTATGCATTAATTGCATTATAAACATGAGATTGTGTCGTTCACCGTTAAGAATGCCGAAGAACGAATCACAAAGCGGGAAGCGTGAACGACTGTTGTACTGTAATATTAAAGCCTTTTTTTTTTTTTTGGGGGGGGGGGGGGGGCGTTCAAGTGTTGTCTGTGGTGGATTACATCCGTTCAGCGCGCTACTAACCGAGCACCAGTGCTCTGCGGAGAAGACACAGCCACGGGGCTCGCTTCTGCGGGTGTTCCTTCTCTGCAGTGTACCGGTGCTCGATAAGAACCGCGCTAAACGGGGCCAAACCCGCCTTCATCAACACTTTCAGAAGTACAAATGAGGGGCCACGTGCAATAGTGGTACAAGTCGACTTGTACCACTTTATGTTTTTTTACGTATTTAGGTGTAGAAGACTTCCGAGTTACTTTTGATCTAATTTTGGTGACTTGGGAAGGCTAATTTGCCTCAAGAACTGAAACTAAACCACCACGTGTCGATAAAAGTAACTTTCTTCTTTTGCCGTTAGATGGCGCCACCTCAAAAACATCGCCCGGAAACGCGTTTTCAGCAGACGTTCACACGCACCTTTAGCAGTCGTTTCACACCACCTTAGCAGACGTTCGTGCGAGGCTTTGAAAAACGAATAAATGCGGCGTTAGCAGATGCTCATGCTGAAGCAGACGCGTAAACGCGGCTTGCGTTTATGTGCAACTTTAGCAGACGTTGAAATGCGGCGTTGGCGTCTAAACGCGGCTTCCGTATCCGCTCAACTTTAGCAGACGTTGGAATGCGGTGTTAGCAGATGCTCATGCTGAAGCAGACGTGTAAACGCGGCTTCCGTTTATGTGCAACTTTAGCAGACGTTGAAATGCGGCGTTGGCGTCGAAACGCGGCTTCCGTATCCGCTCAACTTTAGCAGACGTTGGAATGCGGTGTTAGCAGATGCTCATGCTGAAGCAGACGTGTAAACGCGGCTTGCGTTTATGTGCAACTTTAGGAGAGTGGGAAACGCGGCGTCGTGATCGAACGCGGTCTACGTTTACATTTAACTTTATCAGACGTTCGAGCAGCAATTTCAGAAACATTTTCATGAAACTTGGCAGACGTTCAAGCACAAAGAAGACGTTGACGCGAAACCTTCGCAGACGTTCTTTTCCCAAGGGTGTAGAACTACCAGCCCTCTGTTGGTTTTCGCTAACTTAACAATGCACTCGGACAGCGACGAGTACGTCGACGGCGATAACCCAGAATGGGCACAGCCAGACGAAAGGGGCCGCAAGCACCGTCGAAGCAGCGACAAGTGGAAACGAAACGTGAGCAAAATGAAGCGAAATCAAGTAAGCTGTGCCTACTATTCGAGTACACTGCAGTTGCACGAGTAACATATTTGTCTCCTTATTTTTAGGGGGAAAAGTACACGAACGCCGCAGGAAGGTCCGTCCAAAAAAAGATATTTAAGACGACGACGTCGTGCTGCAAAAAAAAAGTGTCATCAGAAGGTGTCCAGCAGAATGCAGAAAAAAGAGTTCGATACATTTTGGAATCTCGCCGATTTCCACAAGCAAAACATTCACCTTGAGAGTAGAATGAAAAGTTATGTTCCTGCAACTAGAAGAACGAACTCTGTCCAAGCGAAAAAGTGCACTTGGATTTATAAAGTCCGATCCGGCCAACCTAAGTGTGAACGTGTGTGCAAACGGTTCTTTTTGAAGCTTTACATGATCACAAATGGAAGACTGCGGAGAGTACAAGAGAAGCTGCTGGAAGGTCGCGAGCTCAACGACGGCCAGGGAAAACATGCCACGCGGTTGATCAAGTTGACTGAGGACGTGAAAGACCTCATCATGACTTTTTTGCAAAAGCCTTCCACACAAACGATCCCACTATAGTCGTCGTGACTCTGACTTGTTCTACTTCGAAACCAGCGACCTCAATCTGAGAGTACTCTATTCTCTTTTCGATGACTACTTCCAGAGCGTCACTGGCGAAGAGCTCTCTCTCTCTCTCTTGCTCTAGCTTCTGCGACTATTTTAATCACACGGTTCCCTTTACCTTTCGGCCACCTCGCAGTGACGTATGCGACTTCTGCTTCGAACAACAAATTCAGGGTGGTGAAGACTCAGTGGAATACAAGTTGCATCTGAGGGAGGCAGAGAAACACAAATAACTCAAGCAAAGCCTTATCGATGACAATACCGCGCTTTTTCTTGAATTTGACTACAGTCAAAACCTACCGCTCCCAAAACTACCAGTCGCGGATCAGTTTTACTGCCGCCTACTTTGGTTGTATCTTTGCAACGTTCATGTGCATGGAATAGGCGCCTCCTACATGTTCTTCTATATGGAAGGAGTGGCCAAGAAAGGAGCCAACAGCGTGTGTGCTTTCTTGAAGCATGCAATCGATCGATGTTTCGACAAGCAGAGACACGAGAAAATAGTCCTGCTTTCTGACGCTTGCGGTGGACAAAATCGGAACTACACAGTCTTTTCATTCTGCGCTATCTTGGCAGCATCTGTGCACGTCCCAGTCATTCAGGTGTTGCCCGTTCGCGGTCATTCATTTTCAACTTGCGACCGAAACTTTGGGACGTATGCGAAAGTTTTGAAGAGAATGGAAGTTGTAGAGAGCCCAGAGGACTACGTGTCCGCAATTCAGATGTCGAGAGAACCACCATTCACGATGGTTGACGCAGAGAGAAGTCTATCATTATTGATTTCGAAACTATTCTAAAGAAAAATGTCCGTCACGACCGAAAAATGAAAATTTCGGAAGCTTGCGTGATTGAGTACCGACAAGGTTACGCAAAACTTCACAGGAACTATTCGTTGATGTCAGCCTCCTCTCATTCCGTTTATTGTACAACGCCGCTGAATGAGCCGTTTGCTGATGTAAGAAGCCTTGCTATCTCCCCAAGAATCGGAGTGTCATCGGCCAAAGCGAAGGATGTGAGGAAGCTGCTTCGTTATGTCTCTGCTGGAAAGCGGTCAGCATTGGAAGAGTACCTCCAGCACATCAACGGCGTCGCTGACAACGAAAATGGTTTCGACGTAGACGACTAAACAGGAGATAAAGACTCTGGCAAAGTTTGAGTAAAAGAAATCGTACCCTGTACTTTTAACGCAATAAAAAGTGAAGTATTATGTTACAAAATCAGTGGTGGCAGGCAATAATGGTACAAGTTTGCTTTGTGCGTTCACCGTTATAAAACCTAATATTTCGTATTCTTGCGCGTTCTAAGTTTGCAGCAAATACCACAGGAAAGCAGAAAACGTACACAAAAAAAAATTAGTAATATTGAGCACATATTTTTATTTTTCCCGTCACAGTAAAACCTTTATTGTCAATTTTCTCAGAACAGTATTTTTGAACTTGTACCACTATTGCACGTAGCCCCTCAAATATGGAAGTCAGGTTCTTAAAAGGAAAGACCACTTTCAAAGCGAGATGGTGCACGCGCGCGCGTGGTACGTGTAAAAATAAACATACACTTTGTGAATATTTAATTCTGCATAGCAGTAAAATTTTCAAAATTAAACTTTGGCTATTATGCAAGAGTATAAGTTAGGCAGAGATGTCCCCACAACCTACGTTCATCATTCGTGATTGTATTTTCGAGATTTAATGAAGGTTATTTGCATATAGCCAAAGGATTTATAAATCTCCTCAATTAGCTACAGGTGGGCATCTCCATAGGTTTAATTTTATGTCCAATGCATCCTTTTTTTGGCATTCCCATATAAGCAATCGACTTTATGAGGTCACAGTCCGTAAATATAGCTAGATAATGGTTAGCTTTGCTTCGATATGGTGGGAGCTTAGGACGAACCTTCACTAGTGGTCCAGGTGGGGTTTCGTTTAGGCATGGTGGAGTAGTGAAAAGCTTTATAGCGCGCCCTGCCACGCTATAAAGAAAACTCAGCATCGAGAAATACAGGGGTAGGCGAAAGTACTGTTGTAGAGGCTTCTGTTACGAGGGCGTCTGGATGAACGGCGGAACTGGGCGTGCAACTCTTTCTTGCCGTGTCCGGGAGGCGTTTATACATTTCGCGGGGAGCACAGAGCCGCGAGGGGGAAAAGAGAGAGAGAGAGAGAAGGAAAGGAGGAGAGAGGCCGCCGTTGATTGGCCCTTCTAGTCACGTGGTACGCCCGCCCGGCTGTTCCGGCCGCCACCGCCCGCAAGCCGCTCCCGACCGCGAGCAGACGCCGCCACCGCCGATGTTTTTGTCGCGTTACGTCACTGGCGCAGCACAGCGCGGTGCCGCTAGCTAGTTTGCGTTTCCGAGCTCATGCCGCTCGGGCCAACCTTTTCGAACGGCGCGTGTATCACTGGGGAGCTCGTTAAAGGCTAGCCCACATGGCGCGTTTTTCAGTGCGTCTAGACGCGCGTCTCGGCTTGGAAGCCAGACGCGTGCGCCCAGTCAAACCACACGCAGCGCTACCGGGCAGCGGTTCGCGTCTGCGTTTCCGAAGCGTCTGCCCAACGTAGCCAGACGCGCTTAAGAAACAAACGCAAATTTTAGATAAAAATTGCGCGTTAAATGATGGCTACATGCCGAAATATTTAATTTTATTAATAGTAAGCACGCATTTTTATTACATAAAATGCAATGAAGCTCAATTTCACTCATTTTCATCCTTTTTAGTGCGTACGCCTCATCCACCTTTCGGTACGCCATCGGCATCACCATCTCACGAGCCAAAACATTTACAGCTGGCCGCTGCAGAGGTTGTGTTCTTGCGGCTGTTGCCGATAGTATTAATTTTGTTCCTTTGTCTCTCGGTGTCCTTGTATTCTTTAAATTTCGCCTGCAAGAGTGCAGGATGCTTTTGTACTTCGCTAGCTCCTCTCTGTTCCGCTGAAGGAGCGTCAGCGTCTCCCGCGGAGCAGGGAGAGGTCCCTGGATTTGTGCAAAAGGTATTGTAAACTGATGTCCGCGGGGGGAAGGACGTAACTACCCATGTTCGCCCTGCTGCGAGCGTTGGCGGGCGCTCTGCCGTGGAATGGCACAGTGCTGTTACTCGTTTTTGTATGTGTATCTTTCTGTTTTGAGTGTTTGCATTTTTATTTTCCCCTCCCGTATCCCTTTTCCTACTTGGCGGTGGGCTAGCAGGCGCACCTGCGTAAGGGTCTCAACCTGTCTGCCTAGCCTTGCACGCTGCCGAGTAGGTATCGCAATTTGTGAAAATAAAAATTATTATTATTTTTATCACCTTTGTCGCAAGGTCCGTGGCGAAAACTATAGTCCTACAGTGGCGAAAACAGTAGAGAAAATTCAAACGCTCCTTGCAACTAGTGAACACGACCGTTCGTTGGTTGTTGCTTTCTAGACGCAGCGCGAAACGCGACGCCTGGACGCAAAATATCTGGCTCCTCCAGATACGCCGGAATGCGCCTAAAAACGCTGCGTTTCGTCCCGGCGCCGGAAGTGACGTCAAAGCGCAGGCGCAGACGCGACGCAGACGCGGAGAAAAACGCACCATGTGGGCTAGCCTTAACACAGCCCTCCGCCTGCGTTCACGCCGCTTCGCGGCGACAGTATCGGCTGCTAATTACAAAATTTAACCGGTACACGCCGCTTCGCAGCGTCCAGCCGGCAACCCAAGCCCCGCAGTCCCCGATCGCACCTCTGGAAAAGTTTCGTCGACAACATTCGGTTGTTTTAGTGTTCATCGCGAAAAAGAAATGTCGTAAGTATCGTCAAATGCCTCGACAAAACAAAATGTTCGAGAAAAAAATAAAAAAAAAGTAGGCCCACCGAGGATCGAACCCGCGTCCCATTGCGTAGAAAGCGGACACCTTAACCGCTATACTATGCCATTTTTTTTTTTTTTTTTTTTTTTTTTTTCAGACGTTTATTTACAGCATGTTTAAAACAACTATAATTTACATTATTCTATACAAGTAATGCGTTACACTATACACAGGTAGAGCTCTACATTTCCGTTTGAATATATACAAGCAATGCGTTACATTATATACATGCATATGCGTTACCTTTTCGTTACATACAAGCAGTGCGTTTCATTCTCGTTACATTATACAATAGAAATTTACAAAACCACAACGCTCATCTCAAAGAGGAAGGTGTCAATGATACTTTCTAGATCGACTGATGCTGTCGTCGATTATATAATATCAGGGGAACGACTGAGATTTTTTACGACGTCTTTCCATTCATCATTTTCATCACAACGTGCCAATATGCCCTGACCTACTTGAATGGCAATATTTTTAAAATTTACCCAGGATGGCTTTGCGACACCTGCTTCATTATCCACTTTACGCGTTTTCCACAAACTATAAAGACCGAGAACTACTAAAATGTCTTGAATGGTATCGAGGTGTTCGGCGAAATGCAAGTAGCGAAGGTTTGTCTCTTCCACTTCAAAGTCTTTTTTCAGCGTCCGTTTGAAAACATCCCAAAAGAATACAGCGTCGACACAAAGAATAAAAGCATGGGTGAACGTTTCGGTAACTTTGCAAAGTCTACAATCAGTGCTTCCGTATGTTTCCATCCCGCGTAAGTCGAGCCACTCTTTTACAGTTGTGGTACGAGAGTGAAATCGGTAAAAGAAAGTTTTACACTTCGGTGGTATCGGCATTAGTTTAACCCTTTTTAAAACATCTGGTTTGCAATTTAGTGGAGGCCCATAAGGAAAAACACGAAATACGGGATCTGGGAACAATGAAACTAGCAGATGTTTGGATAGCTTCTTTTTAGTGCACGAGGCCAAAAAGGCTTGGTCAAACCTTGTTCTTAGAAAGTCCAATGTGTCCGCTACTTCCTTGTAAAATCCTCTTAATGTTATTAAAGCACATGTGGTTGTTGAATCTTCACCTGGTGTTGCCATATATTTTGCTAAGAAGAAATGCTTGCACAATTCTAAAAAAGGATGCTGTTCCTGTGAAAAAAATTTCCATCTGGCAATTAGTTGCCTAACAAATATATGACCTAAACCAAGTCCTCCATCGTGAATTCTTCGAAACAAGTTTGATCTCCTCATTGGCTCGTATGGTGACCTCCAAATAAACGTAGCCAATATTCTGTTCAACAGATTGACCGTCGTCCTTGAGCAATGTATAACCTGCAGAAGATACATTAGCTTTGACAAGAGGAAAATATTGCATACAGCAACTCTTCCAAAAGTAGATAGATATCTTAAACTCCATATATTGGCAGCTGTTTTAACGTTTTTTGTTACTGTGTCCCACATAGGCTTGGGATTGTCCATTGCGCTTAACGGGACTCCTAAGAGCTTTGGCTTCGCTGTAGACCATTGTATGTCCTCAAATGTAGATGGTGTCGATCCCCACTCCCCGCACCACGAGCCACAACTTTTGTCCTTGTTTACTGACGCACCAGACACGGCACAGTAGTTAGAAACGCATAGCATCGCGTTTTTTATGCTGGGCTTGTTGGAACATACCAGCACAAGGTCGTCAGCGTAGGCAAGAAGCTTGATTTCGCAGCTGTGAAGGCGAAAACCTTGAACCTTGCTATCGTTTATGATGTATCTGCAGAGGGGCTCAAGATAGAGGTCAAAAAGAAGTGGGGACATAGGACATCCTTGTCTAACCGAGCGTTGCACTTGTATGGATTTTGTAAGAGCTCCGTTAACAATCAATTTCGTTGAGATTCCAGTATAACAAAGTTTGATTCCACGCATGACGTTTTCTCCTACTTGCATATGTGCGAGTACATCGAAAAGAAAAGAGTGTTGAACTTGATCGAAGGCCTTAGCCAGATCAAGTTGTAGAATAGCCACTGATTCTTGTGTTCGTTGGCATATCTCTATTATGGACCGGACGATGTGGAGGTTCGTTTGTATATTCCGCCCTTTGATGGAACAGGTCTGATGGTCTCCAACCAAAAACGTTATCACGCTTTGTAAACGTCCGGCGAGTACCCTTGCAAAAATTTTATAGTCGCCGTTTAGTAAGCTTATTGGTCGATAACCGTCTACTCGTTGACTCTTGTCCAGATCTCTAGACTTCGGAATCAGTACTGTGTGTGCCTTCCGAAACGATGGAGGTAAGTATTCGTGTCGGTATGATTCATCAAAAACGTTTAAGAGTATGGGTGATAGTTTCTTGCTCCATTTTTTGTAAAAACTGGCTGGTAAACCGTCTGGTCCTGGGGCCTTTCCAGACTTCATTTCTTTTATATTCAGTTCGACTTCAGCCACGTCAATAGGAGTATTTAGAATCTTAGTCATATCTGGTTCAAGTTTTGGTAGCTCTAATAAGAGGAAGTCCTTGATTTGGGTTGGTACAGAATGTGGTCTTGCAGCAAATAAATTCTCGTAGTGCGAAACAAAGGCATCTTCTATTTCCTTTTCATCGTTCAGTACGCGACCATTTTCGCTTAATGTCATTACCCGTTTCTTCTTGATATATTCTCTCTCCACATTAAGGAATCTTTTTGTTGGTTGTTCTCCTTCTATTAATTGCAAAGTACGCGTTCTTACACCAGCGCCTTCATAGCGTATTTTATCGTGTTCTTTAATTTGTGTTTTTATATTCTTTACTTCATCCTTGTATTTTCCGGGCTCTTGGCACTCCAAACGGTACAGGTAAAGGATGTCATTGTTGAGACGCCTTTCTCTTATTTTTTCATGATACGCAACAATTGATGATATTTCTATTGCAATTTTTCTTATCTCCAATTTAAAAGATTCCCATTTTTGACACCATCCTTCTTTGGTGCATTCAAGTATCTCTAGTTCTGATTCTACAGCTTTTTTAAAGTCGTCATTTTCAAGGAGCCTTTCGTTGAGTTTCCAAAGGGACCAAGACGGTTGTTTTCTATTTCTCTGGGGTGTTTTTATACCTACACGCACTTGCACCATGCAGTGATCAGAAAAGAATGCAGGGATCACGTTGTAGTTACTAAGTGTAGTATTAACTGACCCAGATATATATATTCTATCTAAACGTGCATGGGAAGACCCTTGAAAGTGTGTAAAACAGAGTGCGTGATCTGTTGCTGAATCTATCAGGTCGCAGTCTTGAACCAATGCTTTTAAGGCTTCAGCGCTTGGATCTACGATGGTTAGGGATGGAACTCTATCTTTCTTATTTATTACACAATTGAAGTCCCCAAGCAGAATCACGTTAAATCTTGTGTTGGCGTGAATTCTAGCTTGACAGAAAAGGCTTTCCCTTTGCGCTGCGTTATTGTATGCATACACAACAATTATGCGCCAGGGCTGGTCTTGCAAAATAATGTTAGCTACCATTAGACGACCACTGTCGGCCCCTTCGAGAATACTACACATTTTGTACTTTAGATCTTTCTTAAACAGAATTGCACACCCTGCAGAGTAGTCAACAGCAGGGCAGTGAAAGAGATCGTAGGAATCCTTCCACAAGCTGCATCCCGAAAATAAGGTGTTTTGTTCGGATACTTTTGTTTCTTGCAGGGTCACAATGTCGCTGTCATATTTTTGTACGAAACGAAAAAGTTGGTATTGTTTTTTTCTCGAATTTATCCCTCGCACATTTATGGTGGAAATTGTGAAGGGACTTATCTGGGTGGTCGTGAGGGGATTCCTATACATGCTTTGGGTCGAGTTCGGAAGCTGCCGGGGAGGTTGTTTTTCGGTCTTTGAATTTGGGTTTCACCCGCTGTTCTTTGGGTTCCAGCCGTATTTGCGGCTCGGTGGAGTCCAGCCGAATATTTATGGCTTCCGGTTCTCCCGTCAAATTCTCGCTGGTGTCCACCTTGGCTCTTTTGCAATGATGTTCTTCCTTCTTGGTCTCGGCCACCTTCTTGGTTTGCAGGGATTGCTTTCTCAGCCCTTTCCCTTTGCTTGCAGTAGCTTCTCCTGGTTCTGGGTGCGGTGTTGGGGAGGTGCTTTCGTTGCACCTTTGTTCCTCCGATGGGCTTTCGTT
This sequence comes from Ixodes persulcatus, assembly GCA_013358835.2. Lineage (NCBI taxonomy): Eukaryota > Metazoa > Arthropoda > Arachnida > Ixodida > Ixodidae > Ixodes > Ixodes persulcatus. Next base: position 22,350 of record JABSTQ010005055.1, read on the forward strand.
TAGGCTGCAAGGAGGGTCGTTGTTCTGGATTGCTGGGTCATCGCCCGTTTGCGTCCGTTCGACGTCCTCATTGAACATTTCCTCCACGTCCATGATATGTTCGCTATGATCAGCGTCCGGTGCTGCGTTCCCCTGGAGCTTTGAGGCGTACGTCACTACACATTCGTCATTTGTGTGACCAAATCTCCAGCACTGCGTGCAGCGAGGAGTGCAACATTGCCGGCGGATGTGCCCGATTCCTTTGCACCTCAGGCAGAGCGGTGGTCTTCCAGGGATGACGACGAGCGTATTGGACCCGTACACGTTCAAGAGGTGTGGGATCTTGTCCACCGTGAGGTCCTGCTTCAGGACGAGGGTCACTTCTCGTGTTGTTGTTTCGAGATCCTCGAGTCCTGAAAATCTCCACGTTTCTCTTCTCATGTCCTTGACTGTCCCGAACGGCTCTAGAACCTTCCTCACTTCGGAGTCTGGCATGGGAATGGGCAGCCATAAAAGCTTCATCTTGATCTCTTCTTTGCATGGATCGATTACTATGCACTTCTTTCCTTTGATAATGAACTCTTCGCAAGCTTTGATCTTGAGCTTTGCTGCAGCATTTCCGAAGGTCACCATCCATACGTGGCTCATTTGATACTGGCCTAAGCCCAGGACGTCCTTCCGAGCAACGATAGAAAATATTGCGTCCTTAAAGTCGCTTGCCTTGTACGGCCTTCCGGTGATGTCAGCATGTAAGAACAGTGAGTTGGTGACTAGCATACCTTGCGGTAGTCTTGGAAGTATAACCTCGTAGTCGGAAGATTCCGATGTCGTCTTGTAAACCCGGCCATCAAATGCCGTCGTACTGCTCCCGATGGAGCTCATCTTTCCACTCGTAGGTGACTTGGCCACCTTACAGTGCCGTTTAGGCGAACAGGGTAACCCGGGAGAGCCCCGGGCCCCTGTTATTGAAATAAATCGCAGACAGGAAGAAAAGGGCTTCTACTTACAATCACTTCTTCTTCCTCACCAGCTACACTGCAGCTTCAAAAAACTCATTTTGAGAACTCGTTTTATACGAGACTTTCGGGCGGCACTTGAACGCGTGAGCAGAGTACCGTCGGACGGCACTCGAACGCGCTGCAAGAGTGCCGTCGGACGGTACCCCACCAGTGATACACGCGCCGTCTGACTCTCTTTCGGACGGCACTTGTAGGAGCGAGTGGACCGTCGGATGGCACTGTAGACACAGCCTCTAAGGAATGCTTCGGCTCCATATGCAGTTAAGCCTTCAGCATGTTATGCAAAGCACTCGTACATCAATCGCCGTACTTCAGTTCTACTCACCTGCCATGTAGAGTACTTTCGCGTCGTAGAACCCTCCTTTTGTTCGCGCGTCTCCGGCCCAGTAGAGCTGGTACACCTTGTCGTCTTCAACTACACCGCTAAACTTCCTTACATAGTCGGAACTCACTAAAACGTAAGACGCTGTAGAGCTCGGGCAGGATCGACAGGTTGGAGCAAGCGGACAAACAAAACGAGTCGAGAGCGATCATTCATGGAAGCTCGGCGAAGCCGGGCGAAGCAAAAGTAAAGGAGTAAGTGGCGCGTTCGGCCAGTTCGGCGTTCGGCGGGCTTCTGATCAGTGTTGTCGGTCGGTTGCGTGTCATATCTCTAATATCAGCGGTTATATGGTTTCACGTCCCGAAATCGTTTTCTCGTGCATAGATTATTTTCCGTATTCATAGATTTGACGAAATATTGGTATTCGAACGAACTTTACGTCCATTGACCGTACGTCTGTCTGACCGTCAAAGCTTTTTGACGTACAGTCAGAGACAATCGATGTCCAATCAGAATCGCCACCAAGAAATCTTGACC
>JABSTQ010005056.1:0-29408 GCA_013358835.2 Ixodes persulcatus
CGCCCACCACGACGAGGTCGTCCACGTCGTGCGCCTGAAGCCGTACTACGCTCGATAGGACTGTGGACCTTATGCGTTCCAAAGGACTCTTCTGTTTATCGTTCAATTTTGTTTTGTTTTGTGTTGCATCGGGGCGATGCACTTTTTAAAGGGGGAGTAATGCCGCGCGCGCAGCTGGCCAAGTAGGCAGCGCGCGCGTGGCCTAACGGTTATCGCACCTGCCTCCCACGCGAAAAGCCAGGGTTCGATTCCTGGCCGCGGGTCGTATATTTGTGGACTCTGACGTAAATGTTCTGGTAAATTCGAGAACCGTGTTGCTTGTTCGAGGCCCGAATGTTCTACGCGTCGAACTTTCTACGCCGATTATTCCAGAAACCCACGCATGTACATAAGGGGCTCCGCGTGGCGAGCCGCAGTCAGTCTCGCCCCAGCGTTCGACTCTGCTCTACGCCGACTTCGACGCCCGCGACGCTCTGTTATTATTTTCTGTACCCCTTCATTTTCGGCACAAGTTCGCCACATTAAACGTTTCTTTCTTCCTGTTTATTTATTGTTGTTTTGGTCACCACCCGTGACAATATATTAGGTACAAAATATTTTTGTTTATATTTTCATCGATGGACGGCCTCCTAGAGCATCCCTCAACCTCATTTACAAGGGCCCAAGTCATTGAAGTATCGAAGCGTGAACGAAAAAATCTTTACATGTAAATGCTGACGTTTTCTGAAACGAATAAATGCGCTTACGCGGTTTTTTTAGTTTTGAATTGCAATCTGAGCTTTTTGTTCTCCGGAAAACGACCATAACATATCTTTCTTTTTGATGACAGAAAGGCCTGCTTTTTTTTTTTAATGTAAGGGCTTTTGAGCTTATGCCTCTGAAGTTTTTGTGAAAGGTTTGACTAGCTTTAATTAGGCATCTTGATATATACGATTTTCAATAACATTTTTCAAATTGTAAGTATAAATTAATCTATAAAAGTGCCGTATATCTGTAATTTCGACTTGTTCTTGTGGTGAAATGATATCGAAGTTGATTCGAGATTACACAAAAGAATAGTCTGCCAATTTTTGTTTAATTACCGCCGGTAATCTGGAAATCCCCGAGTTTCTAATGTTTATATGGTCAATACAAGATGTAACCAACGTGTCAGATAATTATTCATCTCAAGTAGTTGTTTAGATTACGCTTTCACTGCCATAGTTAGCGAGTATATATAGTAATCAAAGACGATAGTTTTTGAAGACTTTAAAAGGTCAATGTTAAGGTGACCTAAAACGCAAAGTTTATCAAAACACATTGTATGAGTTAACTTGCGTTTACTTTACGAGTTAATTACGGACCTCCATAAAAGTATTCACTCCTCCCCCGGAACTGACGCAATTTTTATTGACTTTTCCAAAGCCTTCGATCGTGTTCCGCATACAAGGTTAATAAAAAAACTGACAGATGCAAATATAGAAACGGGTGTCATTAAATGGATCTGACTTTCTTTCAAATAGACGTCAGTGTGTCGTTATCGATAACATAACTTCTCCACCAATAGCCGTAAAATCTGGTGTACCGCAGGGATCAGTACTTGGGCCACTCCTTTTCTCACTATACATTAATGATATTCACGTAAGCATTCAGTCCACGATCCGACTTTTTGCAGACAGCTGCGTCCTTTACCGGACTATATCTTCCCCCTCTGATAGCACATTACTTCAGGCAGATCTAGACAAAACATTCACTGCGGTGTGTTGATTGGCAAAGGCAGAAAAATACGGATAAAACGAAACATATGACGTTCACTACAAAAACCAACAGTCCAGAGCATACTTATCAAATTAATGGTGTAGATATGGAAAAGGTGCAATCATTTAAGTACTTAGGTGTTCACCTCACACTAGAGTTATCCTGGAAATTACATATTGAGACAATATTACGAAAGGCTAATCAAACCCTGGGATTCCTGAAAAGAAACGTGTTTATATCTGACACAAAAACAAAACTAATGGCATGTACATCCCTTGTAAGAAGCAAAATATAATATGCGTCAGTTATTTGGAATCCCCAACAGGCCTATCTAGTTAACGAATTAGAGTCTCTCCAAAATAAAGCAGCCCGGTTTATAACACGCAATTATTCAACCACCTGTAGTATAACAAGTATAAAAGAGTCCTTAAATTTAGCATCTCTCGAGAACAGAAGGCGAATCGCCCGTTTTTCTTTATTTCATAAAATATATCACTCTTCTACACCTTTTCGTCAAACACATATTGTTCCAGCTAACCGTATCTTCCCACGGCTAGACCACCCCAACAAAGTAACCCCAATTTTTGCACGCACTAACCTATACAAATACTCTCCTTTTAACCTTGCCGTTTCTGAATGGAATGCCTTACCGTATGATATTGCAGTGACACAGGATTATCAGTCTTTTTTAAATCTCCTGATTTCTTTCATTTCACAAAAAAAACATAATCATGTTTGCCCCTCGATGCAGATAAGCCATAGGTCTGTAGTCTGTCGTTGGGTTTCTTTTTGTATTGGTATAATGTTACCATTGAAGTGCAGCAATTGAACGTAGTGATTATATGTACTGCTTTTTTGTGTGCCGCGGCTTTCTCTGTATATTTCTGTGTACCACTACTGTCAACGTGTCCTTTTTGAAGGAATTCCCTCCTATGTAATGCCCGAAAGGGCCCTTAGGGTAAATAAATAAATAAATAAATCATTTAAGAAATTACTCGCATTCTCAGACGGTGGCCTGTAAAATGACAAAAACTATATCGCAAAATTGATTTTACAGAGTTTTAGCGCGATAGATTCAGCTTATGTAAGCAATATCTGCAACGTAACTGTTGTCCAAGCCTTTACAACATAAACGGCGATTCATCCTCCTCTAGTACTGTTACGTGTAAAAAAACAACCCTCAAAACCTGGAAAAAAAAAGTGGCCTTGTGTTATGCCCATGTCTCGGACATCATCATCATCAGCAGCAGCAGCAGCAGCAGCAGCAGCAGCAGCAGCCTTATAAGAATAAGAATAATAATATCCATTCTGTGGACCCCTTTTTTAAATTAATGGCTGTTGTGGTAGATCACAACATGCTTCTTTCGTCGTCGTGCAAATCATGAAAAGGCGGAGCGTGTAAAACCGCGTGTACTTGCAAAAGAATTAATTTGCTAACATTGTAATAAGGGAAGAAAAATTAGAAACTGTATATTGTCTATTTGTTTCTTATTTTTAGTGAGAAATAAAACACATTCGTTTGGTGGCTGAGGGGAGAGAAATAACATTTTATTTCTAGGTCTCTGCGAGCGTCAAGTGTATGATTGGTTTCCAGGCGTTAAGAATTATTGGGGAAATATTACAGAGTTTACAAGAATGAATGGTATAACGCTTTCCACTTCGGTTAATTTGGCTATTGTCACTTATGCACTTACACTACCCGTTTTTCGGCAACCTTAAGACCACTGAACACATAGTCCCCTATCGAGATACCTGGCATGACATTATATGAACTAGGAAATCTAGGACCTCAATATAACCCGTATCGAACGGTACAAAGTTATAAATATGTTGCTACTTACCCTATGAACCTCTCTGCACGCGACGTGCTAGCGCGGCCGTCACCTTCATCACGATCCGCGATGCCGTGTGTACGTGGACGTGCACGTAGTCGCCAGTCGTTACGAGAACGTTGCCGGTGGTGAAGAACTGAAGCGTGACAATCACCTGCAGCTCCGTAGAAACCTCTTGACTGCGGAGCGTCCGTCGTTCCAGACTTGGCCGAAGTAGTTTGACCAGATGCATGACCCAGCCGTACCCGAAGCGGAATCGCTGCTGCAGCTCGAACTCATCAAACACGTCGAGATGATTAAGGCAGTCTCGAAACGCGCGTTGCCTGTCTATCATCAGAACGCCATACTACCCATACGTGTGTTCTTGCCGAGCAAGACGTCTTGACATAGATGACATGTTTCTAGGTAGGCACGCATAAACGAACAGTCTTGATAAGTCCGCAAATCAGTCGTATTCCGTTTGTCGGTCGGTCGGTGGGTATGTCGGTGGAACAGTTTAGCTATCGGTCAAGAAACGGTTGAAAGAAATGCAGGCGCTGCAGAAGCGAAAATGGCAAAAACAAGCAACGAATAGCGTAGCCAGACGTTTTTCGATGCAAAAATACATTCGCTGCATTTAGCGAACTTATGAGATATATTTTGAACCAAAAAAAAAATCGCACATAGCAAGAACGATTTGTAAAAAGGATCATAGTTAAAAAGTAAGACACGCGCAAATCATAAATTTTTATTTAAAAAAAAAAAGATTGCTCGACGATTTCAGCCCGGAACTTTCGCGCCGCGACGACGTATCGCGGCAATCTTACCTCTCGACTACCGTACTTTTTTTTTCTTTATTACCTGCATGGCACAACAAAGAAGAGATTCTATACAAAACACTTTAATGTAAAAAAAGGCCCGCCATACTTTGGTGGTCCCAATTTGTTTAAAACGTCCTTAGTGTGACCAGTTTGCCCAGAACAGGCAGCCATTCAGGTGGCTTACTTTGCGTTTTGTGCACTTCTTTGATGTAAACAATACTCTCAATAAAATAATCTCTGACGGAACGCGCGCCTACATCGGCCTGCCGCACAGCCATCCTTGTTCGCCATGTACAAAGTAGACTAATCACCATAAACATGTCATTGAGCACACCCCCTAAGTTGTTAACAGGAAGGAAATGAACGCCATAGGCTGTTTTTGGAAGGTCCTTTTTCAGGGTGCACTGTAAAATGTCCCATTAAAATATTGCGTTCCAGCAGTTCAAGAATATGTGGTCTACAGTTTCGGGCTGGCGGCATAAAAGACTGTTTACTGACCAGGGAACAAAAAGTCCCTTTTACTCAAGCCAGGGTTTAACGGGGAGTATGCCGCTATGTAGTTGAAGCAAGAACGTCTTTACAGAAGGTCGAACTGGCATTCTTTTAAGTTTTTTAAGAACATTTTTTTCCGGGGCCAACACAAAATAAAGATCTATACATTGGTTCCGGTAACATCCAATCGATTAAGTCTTTGTACAACCTCTTAGGCGAGACGTCACTTAGGTACTCTAACGCGAAACGCACCTTCAGAAACTGAAAGGTCGTACCCCTTCTTACAGAAAACCTCGCACCCTTGAACATTCAACATTACATGACGAAACAACAGAATCAGATATGCTACTCCAGAGTCTACCCTGTAATACAGTCCTCAAGAAGAAATCCCTCTGATCCCACAGGAAAATAAACCTTGACACAACCTGTCGCAGAAAAAGATGGGCTAAACCCAACCTGCCACTCTGCACAAAACGAACAAATTAGTTCGGCTGGTTCGTTCCATTCCCGAACTCCATATAAAAACTGCAAAAACTCTGTGAAGTTTTTGAACGTTTACCCTTGACATCCAAAACGCCTGCAGTACATACCAGATTTTAGCCACGGTAAACAGGTGACACACTTTCGAATAAGCAAACATTGACAAATCCTGACACCCCCCCCCCCCCCCCCCCAACACACACACACACATTTTACTGTTTTCTCTCGAACTTGTTCAGTTTCCTCTTTCCAATACTCCGTGGTGTCACGATAATGCTCGAGAGGCACCTCGAAATACTTTTCCGGCGAACAAGTCCACTCCCAGGTAGCACGCCAGAGGAATGCCCAACTTGGGCAAAGGTCTGGCAAACATAAGGGCCCAACTTTGGAGCAGTTAGGTTTTTGCACCATGGCACTCATCAGTGCCAAAGTACGGTGCCTAACTATAGCCTTAGTTGGGCGATCCTAGGGCATGCCAAAGTTTGGCTCTTCTCTGGTACGCCTGAGGAGTGTCAAAGTTGGTGCCATACTTGAGCCATAACTGCCATAGTAAATTCTAATCTGGGAATGCGGGGCATGCCAAGGTTTGGCGTTTCTCTGGTCCGCCAGAGGAGCACCAAAGTTGGTGCCATACTTGAGCCTTAACTGCCATAGTAAATCCTAATCTGGGGATTCGGGGCATGCCAAGGTTTGGCGTTCCTCTGGTCCGCCAGAATAGCGCCAAAGTTGGTGCCATACTTCAGCCATAAATGCCGGAGCAACGCCTAATTTCGGTATTTGGGACGTGCCTCACGCGTCCCAGAAGAGAATTAAATTAAATAAGCGTCTGAAACACGATGGTCAGATGTCATCACCTCCGCTCCCAAGCAGCACGGGAATACTTTGCAGTATCGTGCCAGTACCGGCCGAAATTCGGTTCCAATATCGCTCAAATGTCCACTTTTGCACCACCGTTTGATATCCGGCAGGTATTGCCGTACAGCCGTTTTGCCCCGGCCAAGTGTTCGCGCAATATTGTGCAAATACTCTACGATGCGTCTGCTCCGTATTGGCCGAACGTCGTGCAAGTCTGTGTTGTGTACGACGTTGCATATCATTTGTAGCATTTAAATAACATATACGGACAAACGAAATTTTTTCGATCGCTCCCAGAAGTTTATTAAACAATTATCATTACACACAGTGTATTCTCGACATATTTACAAAGGTCACACTTTTCTGTAAAACGAAACGCAAATTATAAAATAGAATTAACACTGTCCTCATGCCAAGCAAAACTCATCACACAAAAAACCTCGGAGATTGAGAGGAAAGCAGGACTACTATCAGAAGCATGCTTGCAGTGTACTTACTAATAAAAGAGCGATATCACGTAATCCTTGATAGAGCATAATCCAACTCAGGCACCCCACAAACACACTCGAGAAAGAACGTTGCGCACATTCAACTGACGTCTCGTCGTCGGCGGAGAGCAGTTTTTGTCGAAGCGTGTCCAACAAACACATCACAAGAATTCCAGGAACTCCGGTGAAAAAAATGCCTGTTACCAAAAAAATGGTATGGACGTATTCCGGCCGTTTACGACGAAAAAATACGGCCGCGTCTGCAACGCACGAAAGCAACAGAACACTGAAGAGCCCATTTCGGAAACCGGACCTACGTGGCCCGCCTATTTCTAAAACTAGGCAAACGGCGAAAACACCAGCCCCAGAGATCCCATCAGCGTGACAGAGAGAGTCACGTGAAAAAATGTTCGTCCAAACTTTTTTTTTCCTACGCATCCTACACAGAGAGGTCACGCGTTTCGCTCCACCTTTTTGATTTGCTTAAAGCGGCTGTCGCGTTCGCTGACAGCAACACGAAGACACAAAAGCAGGTGGGGAGGATTTGCAAAAGGCGAGGTCGAAGGAGCATCAACAACGCAGCTAAGCTCTCTCCGCATTTTCGACGCTTTAGAGTAAAAAAAACAAAAAAAACAAGGACAATTTAAAAAAAAAACAAAACAACCCTGCTGTACAGCCAAAGCTACAGGGGAGAGAGTGTATCCCGACCTGTTCAACAGTAGGTAAATAAGGGACGGGGGAATGCCAGCCCTTCTCTGGAATGAAATTGAATGGAATGAAAGGAAAGGCCGCTTCTGCCGGTGACCTTGTCGCCTTGCCTAGTCTGTCAGCGTTCGGCTTCCATTGTGGGCCTCAGAAAGATAATATCCTTTCTTGAGAGCGAAATGGAAGGGGTGCTTATGTTTTGCGGTCTTGTCGCCATCCGATAGGGCTCCATTATTTCTTTCCCGACTCGCTCGCAGTGGCCTCCCATGACTGTCGTGCCGGCGAAATTAGGATCGCAGCCGAGACATTTTCTCCCGTGAATGACGATCGGGTGCTGAGAATCCGAAACAGCTCTTTCGGCGTCCATTTGATGTTCTCGGAGTCGGTCGTTGAGGCATCGCCCCGTTCGCCCGATGTATACCTGGCCCCGCAGGACAGGGGGATCGCGTACACTTCCTCCGCTTCCTCTCCTTCCCCCAAGATTTCCGCTTCCCGCACTCCCGCAGAGCGGGCGGGCTTTGAGCTTGAAGCCGAAAATAAATGTTGTTGAAGTTGAAAGATTGTCCTGTCTGTATCGTCCCTTATGTGTCTCCACTTTCTATATGTTTAAAAAGTACCAACACGCTAAAAGAGTACAAGTTCCGGGATTTCATTTTAATTCCCCAAGTGTGATGCGGGAAGCGGCGCAACCTTTGGACTGGAGAAATCAAGAGACACTCAAAATAAGATAAAGTGGAAAGCCGAATAAAACTTGATTTCTATTTAATTAAGATGAAGACCACCCGCGTACATCAAACACCTCATCAGCCAAACTCCAAGGCAGTAAGCCTAGTTCTGGCACTTGTTTGGCGACTTTGGCCCGTAGCTGCCAGATGACAGCCGAAATATTGGGAAGCGAAGCCTAACGTTGGCACTTCTTTGGCGAATTTGGCCCGTAGTTGCCAGATAAAAGCCGAACTATCGGGAAGCGAAGCCTAACTTTGGCACTTGTTTGGCGACTTTGGCCCGTAGTTGCCAGATGACAGCCGAACTATTGGGAAGCGAAGCCTAACTTTGGCACTTGTTTGGCGACTTTGGCCCGTAGCTGCCAGATAACAGCCGAACTATCGGGAAGCGAAGCCTAACTTTGGCACTTGTTTGGCGACTTTGGCCCGTAGCTGCCAGATGACAGCCGAACTATTGGGAAGCGAAGCCTAACTTTGGCACTTGTTTGGCGACTTTGGCCCGTAGCTGCCAGATAACAGCAGAACTATCGGGAAGCGAAGCCTAACTTTGGCACTTGTTTGGCAACTTTGGCCCGTAGCTGCCAGATGACAGCCGAACTATCGGGAAGAGAAGCCTAACTTTGGCCCTTGTTTGGCGACTTTGGCCCGTAGCTGCCAGATGACAACCGAACTATCGGGAAGCGAAGCCTAACTTTGGCCCTTGTTTGGCGACTTTGGCCCGTAGCTGCCAGATGACAGCCCAACTATTGGGAAGCGAAGCCTAACTTTGGCACTTCTTTGGCGACTTTGGCCCGTAGCTGCCAGATAACAGCCGAACTATCGAGAAGCGAAGCCTCACTTTGGCACTTGCTTGGCGACTTTGGCCCGTAGCTGCCAGATGACAGCCGAACTATTGGGAAGCGAAGCCAAACTTTGGCACTTGTTTGTCGACTTTGGCCCGTAGCTGCCAGATAACAGCCGAACTATCGGGAAGCGAAGCCTAACTTTGGCCCTTGTTTGGCGACTTTGGCCCGTAGCTGCCAGATGACAGCCGAACTATTGGGAAGCGAAGCCTAACTTTGGCACTTCTTTGGCGACTTTGGCCCGTAGCTGCCAGATAACAGCCGAACTATCGGGAAGCGAAGCCTAACTTTGGCACTTGTTTGGCGACTTGGGCCCAAAGATGCCAGATGTCAACCAAACTACAAGGTAGTAAGCCTAACTCTGGCACATCTGTGGCGATTTTGGCCCGAAGGTGCCAGATGACAGCCGAACTATCAAAAAGTGAAGCCTAACTTTGGCATTTGTTTGGCGATTTTGGCCTAAAAATTCCAAATATCTGCCGAACTACTGGGCAGTAAGCCTAACTTTGGCATTTGTTAGGCGATTTAAGCCCAAAGATGCCAGATGATAGCCGAACTACCAGGCAGTGAAGCCTAAGTTTGGCACTTGTTTGGCGAATTAGGGCCAAAATACCCAGACTGTTGCCAAGGGAGGTCAGGTTTGACTCTTTGGCTTCTTCGAGCTTTTCAATGCCCTAAACTCCCAGACAAAAGCCAAGTTTCGGCCCAGAAGTCGGTGCTACCTGGGTATACATTTCCTAACATGTCATTAAATACAAAATACAAAATATGCAAGGCATTTTAAATATGTAATTCAAATACTTTTTTTTAAATACTTGCTACCCACCCCTGATTGTGACAATAAAATATTTGATGCTTGTGTTTATGCAGCGTAAGGTCGGTGTGCGATTTCGTTACGGCGACACTGGTTTGCGTTATATAAATGAAAAGTGTAGCCAGTGTAGTATCACTGCTAGCCTGGGGTCTTTAACGTGCCCCGCACACTAGTGCTGCATGACCGCACCCCGATACAATGCTCATTCAGATTTAAACGGAGAGGGGTGTGGAATAAATCCAGGATTTCTGGGTTTTGAAGGGTTAGCTTTCGCTCCACGTGCTCCGATCTACAGTGAGCTAACTCACTTGGCAGCGATATTTAAGTCTCAATACACATCGTGAGTTGGAAGCTGGTTTAGTCACTGCACTTTATCGCGAGGAATAATCATGTCCTGGAATTTATCCTAGAGACATAGAAGTTCCTAGACACATTTTAATTACCCGGAGTACAGACATATGTAAAAAATGAAGCTCCAAAAAAAGAACACAATGTTTAGGTCGTGTGAATCATTTTAAGTGAGGAGAGATTCCAAATCGTGCTTTATTTCGGCACGCGTACGTCCCAAACTAGAAGCAAAAAAAATTGCGATACTTATTGCCGTTTTGCTACCAAAATATCGAGCAATGATCTTCTTAAAAGAAAACTGTAGTTGTGGCACATATGTGTACTAGCACTTTAATATATATTATTTGAGTCAGTGTCTCATTAAGTTATACAAATTGCTTACTGGTTCTGCGTTATAGCCACGTTTCAGCTTATTGCGTATTTTCCGCCAGTATACTGGTCTCACAGCAGCCCGCCTTTTATCAGTGTTCTTAAAGACGACAGTTTTGCCTGGTGAATATACAGACGTATTTTGTTTTGAGAAATTGCGTAAAGCACTAACCCGGAAAGTTTTGCGACGATGCGCACGCGGCGGAGCGACGTTTTCCTTCCGTAGTTCTTATAAAGACAAAGACAACAGGGGAGAAACACACATTGTATAATAATACGTATATAAACTCGTAAAACTTTACAAAGGCAGGGGGCATTGACGTCTTACAACTTTTTAAATGTCGATGTCCGAGAACCATCCCCCGTCTTGGCGGAAGCAGGCTGGAGTCTGCGCTCAAATCAGTGTCGACGTAGGAAGGAAGATGTAAAAATATATTCGGAGGCAGGCAATCATGTTTCACATTATCGCAACGTTTCGAATGGGAACCGCCATTTGTCAGTGTGCTCTCCCCTCCCCCCCCCCCCCCCCTAATTTTTAGGACCTACGAGGCTCCTAAAAATTATCAGTGCGAAGAACTATTGCTGATATTTGTCGACTACGATTATTGTTGCATCCTTTCTGAGCAAAAACAACAATACCTAACTAAAGTATTTCTACCGAAAGGTTCACTTATTACCGTAATATCACGCGAATGTCAGTCAATATCCTGAAATTCAAGAATGCATCAAAACATGAAATCTCACTTGAATATTCATATACATATGATATTTCAGGTATTTAAAGTTATAAAATCCGTTTCAGATAGCGAAGTGAATTGGGCACATATTCGTGGCGGCATCAATTCACGCGCAATGAGTGTAGAGCAGGGGTCACAAACACGTGGCCCGCAGGCAACGGGCTGCGAGCCCTCATTCACATGCCTTGAGCGCAAGAAATGGCATGCGCTATAATGATCGCATGTTGCCGATTCATTTCCGCTCGAAACATATAGCTCTGCTTCTATAACGTATTTACATAGTTACCGTTCTGTTTTCATTTGCCTTGTGTCTCCTTTTATATTTTGCTTCGCCAATTTTTGTCACGTTAGTCACCTGTACCACAATTTCGCTTTTAGGCTGCAAGCGCGAGAATTTCGCTCAAGGACACACTTCGGCTGCACAAACTCACCCTCAGCAGAGGAACTGTCAAATATAAAGCTAAGAGCTTGAGATTTACGCCTTCAGAAAAAATCGCCATTCAATTACAAGTATTTTTTTTAGACTGCTGCAATCAAGAATCCTCAGGAAGCAAAGCACTGTCATAGGAAGAGATTTTCTCCTTTTTTTTTTTTTAAGAAATCTAGAGCTTGAATAATTCCCGAGTGAATTGGTGAACAAAAATGGCAGTCTGCTTGCTCTCGTAGGAGCGGTGCCATTTTAACATTGTAAAGCCCGAGACGCGAGGCAAACAGGAGAGAAAAATACGGGGACAACACAGACACAGTTTAATTCTTGTTGTCACATCAGGCAAGGGCCCAAGTTAGTCCTATAAACAAATGAAAGCTGAAGATGTCAATAACTAAACTGCGAGATTACAAAAGAAAAGAGAGCATGAGTCTTTTTTCGAAATCCTCCCCACTCTCCCCACTCCCCCCCCCCCCCCCCCCCCCCTAGGTTGGCCCTCGACCTTTCGGGGGTGGGCTATCTGAGCCCCGCACTCAAATGAGTTTGAGACTCCTGGTGTAGAGCATCAGAACTGGCGTGTTACAGGCATTTGCATCTCATTTCAAACAGGGTTTCAGACTCAAATTTTTAATTTTGTCCTGCTTTGGGGGCGCTCTTAAAATGAACAAGAGCGGAAAGGGCACGCATGGAGGAATTGTTTCGTTTATATGTTGTTTTTTTTTACCAACGTTGAAGTGGCCGAGACGAAGACTAACGTTCCTCCCACCCGGTCGGAGACTGCAGGTTTCACCGCTTGCTTTTCTTTTCTTTTCTTAAAATAAAGTTTTTGGTGACACTGTACGAAGACATTTCACTAGGCTTAATTAATTGAGAAAAACTTTTATATTGTGCAATAATATATTTTTTTTTTAAATTTTTGAACCATGTTCCCTTCATAGTGTTTAGAAAAGTATGGAACATTTTTGCTTATGAACTATTTGATACATTTGAGTAATCTTGACATCACCAGAAATTTCAAGTCTACCACCTTTCAATGAATACAAATTCAGTAAAATTCAGTAACAAATTCAGTAATAAATCAAACTTGTTGCATACATTTGAACGAACGAACATTTAAAAAATCTGCCAATTCAGAATTCATTTTCTCAATAACTAAATTTTTCAATTGCTTCATTGCTTATTAGCAGCAAGATATGATAGTAGCTTATTATAAAACATGGATAGGATATATTTCATTTTGTTTATATGACCGCAATTGGAGCTTGAACCTTGTCGGACGTGTGTTGCAAAACAAAAACCTTAGTTGAGGAGTAAAAGGACAGTTTACTCCGCGCGTTACACACAATTTTACTAATTCTTAAAATTACGCCAAAATTCTGGTCAGACTCTCTTTGGCGTCTGAAGGTCTCAAAATGATACCACCAAAAAGCACGTGACCTAGGAGTGAAGAGGACATTAATATGAATCTTAAACAGCTGAGCTTTTCAGATTGATATTGGCCTTTTTCGAAAGAAAATACAGATCTTCCAGTTTTGTTCCCTGAAGATGCACGCTAGTTTGCTAAAAATATGCTGTTGATCATCCCTTTTTAAGACGTAGTGATCAACACTTCGCAGTTATGAAATATGTTAAAAGATAAAAAAAAAAAGCAACGTCCGTGCACAATTGCTTAATGAATACCAAAAGAAACTAAAACTGTTTTATTCATATCGATCTCAATTCATAAGCTCTCGATTTGCAGAAAATAGTGCTGGTTCCTTATTAAAACCACTGTTCCTCGCCTGTAGATTTCACAATCCGCAATAATTAAAAGAATGCTTATAAGCATGTGGAATCGGGTGACTCACCTGTATTTCTTTCAGATAGCATAAACCTAAATTTGCGTACAAAAGTTATGACTGCCACAGATTTGATAGTTTTGTGCATAGGATGAAACAGGAGTCAAATGTCTTTTATTGCAGAAGAATACCTCTGATATCGTAATTAAAAGAATACCCTCCGACGAGGGTTCTGGGAAATCAAGCAGTATTAACAAATTATACAGAAGCAGGCGTTCCGTAACTTTTTCAAGTTCAGCGAGCGCGGAAAACTCCGTAGCAAATTTGTCTGCGCATGATCGTCAGCAGTTACACCTGTTGTAAATATCTGAATATACGCTTGGGGTCAGGCACCGTTATAATAGGAAATTTCTAAGTTATTTTACAATAAAAAGTAAATATATCGACTCTAAACTTAGGGCCTTTTGCTGCAAGCTTTCATCCGGTGCGATACGTGGTTCCGCAGTTGTACCAGCATCTTTAAACAGCAAAAAATTAATCCATTACATTGCAACATGTTTAACGCTCATTTTAGGACGTCTTACCACCATGCACAATGTTTTAACTTTAAATTTTAATATGAAATGAACCTGCACTTCAAAGGGTTAGCAAACAAGTTAATAAGTTTAGAGCTTAAATAGCTGTCACACAAAGAAATACTATCTTGTCTTTTCACATATGGTGATAAAGGACAATAATCCCTTACTACGAATAAAACACGAACAAATTACCATGTTGGGTGTTCAAAATATCGGTCCTGGATTTGCGAAATCTCCGAAACATTCGTCCATACAAATGTATGCAACATATATATATATATATATATATATATATATATATATATATATATATATATATATATATATATACCAGCTCTCTTTCCCTTTCCCTTTCCCCAACTTTAATGCAATAAATTCAATAATCACCTTCTCCCCTCTTAGTTATATATATATATATATATATAGATAACATATATATATATATATATATATATATATATATATATATATATATATATATATATATATATATAATATATAGGGAGATTTCAGATAAGATCGAACAGGGGGCGGCTGGTCGACCTTTTTAATTTGCTTCATAATTTTATATGTTATTTCCCGATGTCCGAAATAAACAAAATCAGGATTATTTTTACCCAGAAAAAAAATTGTCGGACGCAAAAAATCGCACATCACGTAGAGGTGGAAAGTCGCATTTCCTTGCGTAGCCGGAGGTATCAACTTTGGTGATTAATAACTGAAGTTATACTTCTTAGGTGCATTTCATAATTTTGTAATACAATCTATATGTACTTAGCAATACGAAAAAAAATATTCTTATTGTTTAATATGTTTAAAAAATATATAAAAAACATAAATTTCGGCTGCTTGATCGTTTTTCCCACAACTTTGCAGGCCTGTATCTTAGAAAATAATTTAGTCAGAAACGTGATATTTTAATTCTATACGCTACTTATAAATGGAAGTAAACTGACTAAAATTCCAATTTATTTAAGTGAGGGTTGGCGAGATTTCGACAGGCAAACACGAGACAAACACCAAAATAAAAATATTTTAAGTTCGATTAAAAAAAAAAAACGTTCTCGATTTTTTCTAAGCTCTGACCAGTCATTCTACTTTATATGGGGGTAATATCGATTAAAAACATGTTGCTTTATGTTGATGGTGTAATAGATACAACTCCTCTACCGAGCCCCTTCTGCGAAGCTCGGCACGGTGTGCCCCTGTGGAACGACGCAGTTATTGCGACTTCTTACTTTGAGAGAAGAGTAATTTTTTTGTTATTCGAGTATAGCAAGTAATAGTTTGTCACACCTTTCGCACGTTATAATAAATTGCGCATTATATAGAATAAATTACACAACATATACAAGGTGATTTCAGATACGATGGAAAAGAGGGTGGCTGGTCGACCTTTTTAATTTGCTTCATAATTTTATATGTTATTTTCCGATATACAAAATAAACAAAATCAGAATTATTTTCACAAAAAAAAAAAAAAAATTCGGACGCAAAAAATCACGCACCACGTAGAAGTGGAAAGTCGCATTTGCTTTGGAGGGGTCAAATTTGGTGATTAATAACGGAAGTTATACTGCTTAGGTGAGTTTCATAATTTTTGTTCACAATCTATGTGTACTTAGCAGTACGAAAGAAATATTGTTATTGTTTATTATGTTTAAAACACAATTATGGAAAACATCAATTTTGGCTGCTTGAGTGTTTTCCCCCAACTTTGCAGGCTGGATCTTAGGAAATAATTTAGTCAGAAAAGTCATATTTAATTCAATACGCTACATATAAATGGAAGTAAATTAACTAAAATTTAAATCTGTACATGCGTGGGTTGGGAGATTTTGGCAAGCAAACACGAGACAAGCACCCTAATAAAAATATTTCTAAGGGCGACTTTAAAAAAAAACCGTTCCCTATTTCTTTCAGACTCTACCCAGGCATTCTACTCTATTTGGCGGTTAATATCCATTAAAAAACATGTTGCATCATATCGATGGTGTAATAGATACAGCTCCTCTATCGAGCCCCTTATCCGAAGCTCGGCTCGGGGTGTCCCTGTGTTGCGACGCAATGATTGCAACTTGTTATTTTGTGAAAAAAGAAAAAAAAATATTTCCACATCTATGTGTTTGAAGTGAACCTTCTGGTTCTATTCATCCACTATTTGGCAGGTATTATGTAGGGTGTTGCTTGGTTTTGTGGACGCAGGAGGTTTAACATGTGTTTGCTTGGATGTCAATTTGGTTAAACTTTTCGCGTTTTTTTTTTTTTTTCCTTCCGTGCCGTGAAGTGTAAAAAACCGTAAAGTGAAGAAAAAAAAAATAAAGCATACAAAATTGTGTTGTTGTCACAGAGAGAGTGAATTATTTCCAGATATCCGGTGTTGGTATTTTCTTGGAAGGGCAAGTTGGGAGGAGGGAAGGAGTTTAGGCTGTCTGAGGCTACGTTTACATGGATGCGACTCAGCGCATCGGATCCAGTTAACGAATTTAATCGGTCTATGTAAACAACTCGGATCGGATCGGATCGGATCCGATCCGATCCGATCCGCTGGGATGGGGTGGTTTGAGATGGTCAATCCGAATCGAGACTCTCCATGTATACGCTAGCGGATCGGATCGAGTGCTCGAGCGAGGGATTACGGGAGCTTTGCTTTGCATGCCGCTAGGCAAATCGGACACCTCTGAAACAATCTGAAGGTCACGAGGTTTGCGTTGTGATCCTTCGACACAAGGTGCCGCTACTGGTCGATCCGAATCCATGTAAACGTAGTGATTGAAGTGGATCTGATTCGCTAACTGGATCCGATGCGCTGCTGTCACATCCATGTAAACGGTCGGAAAACTGTTTTGGGGACGGGGGAGGGAAAGGGGTAGGCCGGCTTGCTTAGTGATGGGCGTGTTGGCATGTGGAGAGCCAGGAAAGGGGGGGGGGGGGGGGGGAGGCGAGGCTATCTATCGGGCGTCTGAAGGTCGGTGGTTGGGGCTTCCTAATAAACTGGAAGAGACAACAATCTTTCGACGCTGAGTTGGAGATCGTTGTGTGTGTTGCCCTTTTCGTCCTCCGTCTCGGGTCTACTGAAATGTTGGGAAACAATGGGGAATTGTAGTAGACCGTTTCCGCAGCCCGCTAAGCACCAGGATAGCGCTCCGTAATCCGCCACAAGACCTTGAACTATGCAGATAAGGCTGGCGGCGCGCATGCGCAGCTGCGGCGTTTTCTTCAGGGATACCGTAGCGGAGGAGAAAAACGGTCTACTACAATTCCCTAATAAACGTTGCCGCCAAGTTGGACCGCGGTGATTAGGATCTGTTTGGATGTGGACAAACCCTCAAAGTAAAAGGGATTAGTGGGAAGTAGTGTCATGGGCAGATAGCGAAAAGGCGGCGTTTCTTTTGGGGAACCGATACGAGTGACGGCGTGACTCAAAGACGCCTTTCAGCAGGAAACATAGATATCTGCATTCGACCCTGAATAGTTTTCGCCGCTGTCTATTTATTTGCCTGGAAACTTTCCCTCTTTCTTTCTTTGCGGTGATTGGAGCTTCGTTGAGGAAGTCATTTTTGTACTTCTGTGTATAACTGTGTGCTTCGAATGAAAGAGCCTCCCTGTTTCAACTTGTCACTAACCTGCGTTACTCCAGCTGTGCCACTGTTTCAACCCGCAATTTCGTTCTTTTACTTCGTGTTGACTTTTTATTCATAATAAGCTCGTTACGGCGACAACACAGCTCCGAGCGAGTGTTCTGTGCAGATTACCTTGCAAATCACAAAAAGAAGATCCCGATGCAGCGAAATTTTCGCAGTGTGAGAGAGCTCAGTGTGGACTGTTTGAAGCGAATTCTCCCGTCTGGCAGCTCCATGGAAGTGAGCAAGCTGGACTACCTGTGCCACAATTGCTTTACGCATTTCACCAAGCAAATAACTTTGCGAAGCTCAGAGTTGGGCTTTGACAGCTTTATGCCTCCTGAGGAGGCTATTGAAGATCTCAACCGCAGCGCACGTTCAACGTTTGTGCCACCACTAAGACCACCAAGTGAAGTAAGACGTCGAGACAGGCCTGCCTATGTAAAGAGGAAACAGACGGAGTTGGTTCAAGTTGTGACTGAGATTTTGCGCTCCAGGATGCGTCTCGCGTACGATGAAAACGTGGCATCGGGGTCGTCGGAGCAAAAGTGTTCCACATGCACCGAGTGGGCGGACAACATTCGCCGTGCCTTTGCGACCACAGCCTCTCCCCGGGAACGCTGTCAATTGCTGACCCTCCTGCCATCAACCTTGACAAGAAATGGAGTCCAGAAAATCATCCCAGAGGCATCGATCTACATCATCAATAGGTCCCGGAAGCTGAGGGAGGACCATGGCGTGTGGTATGTGCCCGATCCCTATACAAGGTGTAAGGTGAGCCCTGAAAGCATATCTGAGTCCCAATCAAAAGGACGTCATTTCCATTGTGCTCGATGGCCAAAAAACGCTCAAGCCAAAACACTTTAGGACACGGTCAATCAGAGAAGCGTTTCGTGTTTATAAAAGTGACCATCCCGACTCCGGCATCGGACTAACGAAGTTTTACTCCCTGCGACCGCGATGGGTCAAATGCAATCCCAGCAAGAAGCATGCGTTTGTGTGTACTGCGCAAACTATAACCTCTGCGTCGCCTCTCTACAGAACGCTTCTGGCTCACAAATCGACGCAGCGAAATTGAACTTGGCATTCATTTGCAACCCGCCATCCCGCCAGTGCCTTTTAGGCGAATGTGATCATTGTCCCAAAGGCCAGTCTCTGACACTCAAAAAACTCAATATTTCCGAGGATGAAGAGATAGTTTTGGCAGCATGGGAGTCACGCGAGCTCGTTAAAAAGACTTTAGATCCAGTCACTTTTCTGGAAGAGCTTGGTGTGTCGGTCTCAAGGTGGATCATTCACAATCATATCAGACAGACGCAAGGCAAAGCCATCTACGAAGAAAAGCAGTGCGCGCAGCGTGGTAGCATTGTCTTCCACTTTGACTTTGCTGAAAACTGGACTGTTATCCTTCCTGACGAGATTCAAGCGTACCACTGAAAAAAAAAAACAGGTCTCAATATTTACGTGTGTGGTGACGACTAGAAAGTCGACATACAGTTTTGCCATCATCAGTGACGACTTGCATCATGACTCCGCTCATGCCTGTCTGGCTCTACAAAAAGTGAGAAAATGGGTCGATGACAACCTTGCTGTGTACTCTCATTTGACTTATGTAAGTGACGGTGCCGCCAGTCACTTCAAGAATCGCTTCCAACTTCATGAATTCCAAAAAAATGTTTTTCCGAAAGCCCAATGGTTATTCTCAGCCACCGGACATGGACAAAACGCGTGTGACGGAGTTGAAGGACTCGTCAAACACCAAGCAACGCTTCACAACTTGAGACAGCTCCCAGGAAAGGCGATTCAGTCTGAAAAATGCATGGTGAACAGTCTTTCGCAAAAACTAAAAGGAGTGAATTTCACACTTATGGAGAAAAATGAGGTTGTTGAATTCCGTGAACGGAAAAATGAAGAGTGGGTGGGAGTGCGCGCCTTTCCTGGTATTCAGTCGTGGCATGTGTGGCTATGCAAAACATCAGAAGCTTCAACATGTGACTTGCAAGTGGCACGGACTGTCGGGTCCCCTTGGATGAAACTCTAAGTGCACATCGTCAGAAAATGTTTGCGTCAAAATCTGTCCATTTTGAAACCTATGAAGGCAGAACTGTGTTGTATATGATGTGTAATTTATTCTATTTAATGTCCAATTTATTATAACGTGCCAAAGATGTGACAAACTATTACTTGCTGTACTCGAATGAATAATAAAAAAGTACTTTTCTCTTAAAATAAGAAGTCGCAATCAATGAGTCGCACCACAGGGACACCCCGTGATGAGCTTCGGAGAAGAGGCTCGGTAGAGGAGCTGTATCTATTACACCATCAATATAATGCAACATGTTTTTAATGAATATTAACCTCCAAATAGAGTAGAATGACTGGTCAGAGTTTCAAAAAAATCGAGAACGGGTTTTTTTTTTAATCGAACTTAAAATATTTTTATTTTGGTGTTTGTCTTGTGTTTGCTTGCCGAAATCTCCCCAACCCGCGCCTAAATAAATTTGAACTTTAGAGAATTTATTTCCATTTAAAAGTAGAGTATTGAATTAAAATATGACGTTTCTGACTACTTTATTTCCTAAGATACAGGCCTGCAAATTTGGGGTAAAAACAGTCAAGCAACCGAAATTGATGTTTTTTATATTTTTTAAAAACATACTAAACAATAACAATACTTTTTTTCGTATTGCTAAGTACATATAGATTGTACTAAAAAATATGAAATGCACCTAAGAAGTATAACTTCAGTTATTAATCACCAAATTTGACCCCTCCGGCTACGCAAGCAAATGCTACTTTCCACCTCTACGTTATGTACGATTTTTTGCGTCCGACAATTTTTTTTCTGGGTGAAAATAATTCTGATTTTGTTTATTTGGGACATCGGGAAGTAACATATAAAATTATGAAGCAAATTAAAAAGGTCGACCAGCCACCCCCTGTTCGATCTTATCTGAAATCACCCTATATATATATAGATAATATAAATTCAATAATCACCTTCTCCCCTCTTCGTTATATACTATATAGATAACATATATATAGATATATATGTTATCTATCTATATATATATATATATAGATATATATATATATATATATATATATATATATATATATATATAACGAAGAGGGGAGAAGGTGATTATTGAATTTATTGCATTAAAGTTAGGGAAGGAAAGAGAGCGGGTGAAAATTGGGCCAGGAGCGGGGAGTTGAACCCGCAACCTCCGCCTGTCCGGGCCGACGTCTTAACCAATTAGACCATCCCGGCCACAGGTTTCGGCGGACTCAATTCCTGACCAGCTCTCTGTGTACTATAGTTTCGAATTCGCTTAACTGGGTAGACGGCAACCGTTGTTGATTTAAGGCCCGTGCTAGTTCCGAATTGCGGCAGTGACGTGGCACGTCATCTCAGCTTTGCAAATGTCGGAAAGGTCCGTCTTCCAAGATATCTAGGGACCCACTCCTCCCCATAGGGACAGGCTGCACCGTATATATAATGGGAATGACTAAAGATTGACAAGTGCAGCCGTAGTAATATTGTGAACGAAGAGGGGAGAAGGTGATTATTGAATTTATTGCATTAAAGTTAGGGAAAGGGAAAGGGAAAGAGAGCAGGTGAAAAATTGGGGCAGGAGCGGGGATCGAACCCGCAACCTTCGCCTGTACGGGGCGATGCCTTAACCAATTAGACCATCCCGGCACTGGTTTCGGCGGACTCAATTCCTGACCAGCTCTCTGTGTACTATTAGTTTCGAATTCGCTTAACTAGGTAGACGACAACCATTGTTGATTTAAGGCCCGCGCTAGTTCCGAATTGCGGCAATGACGTGGTACGTCATCTCACCTTTGCAAATGTCGGAAAGGGTCCGTCTTCCAAGATATCTAGGGAACCACTCCTCCCTATAGGGACAGGCTGCACCGTATATATAATGGGAATGAGTAAAGATTGACAAGTGCAGCCGTAGTAATATTGTGAACGAAGAGGGGAGAATGTGATTATTGAATTTATTGCGTTAAAGTTAGGGAAAGGGAAAGGGAAAGAGAGCTGGTGAAAATTGGGCCATGAGCGGGGATTGAACCCGCAACCTTCGCCTCTCCGGGGCGACGCCTTAAAGGGCCCATGAAACGATTCTAAAGTTAAAAGAATCCGGAGCTTATCAGTTTTATTTAGTTTACCTTAGCCAAAGTAAGCGAGAACACGCCCTGATCGATCGAAATGTCGTGAGTGCGCTGCGTAATCGCAATAAAAAGAACGGACTATTTGCCGATATTTTAGCCGATCTGTGGCAGCGCTCTGGGGCGGCCGGGGGGACGGTGGGAACTAAACGTGACGTCAGTTTGGATCTGTGTATTTAGTTCGCAAGTTGAGCAAGTATATGTTCAATTTGAGGCTTATTTTTAGAAATGTTGTCATTCGAACGTGAATAAATGCGTTAAAAGCCTCATATTATTAGCTTTTATAACACGAAGTTTTAGTGGCGCCATCTATGCGAGGTGCTGCACACCTGCCTTTGCACCCGCTACCGACTGGCGATCCCGAGCGTGACGAGCAGACGAGCACGTGTCGAGCAAGTGCGAGCATCGAGCACGTTGCTTGCGTTTTTGCCTTCGCTTGTGTTTTCTTGCTCGCCTGCTTGCCTGGCCACTGGCCACCGCGAACATCAGCGATGCCGGCTGGCTGCGGTGTTCCTCTGTGTCCCAACCGGAACTGGAAGAGTGCTGTGGTTCGACGTAAGAACCTCCAGTACCACTGCGTACCTCGCGAGGAACCCCTCCGAAGTTCGTGGTGCCGGAGCATCGGGAAGGAGAACACTGAAATGGCAGACCTGCGCTTTTGCTCGGAGCATTTCGACGGCGATCAGGACTACCGTCGTATATCGAGTGTCCTGCGCGATGCTGGACAAACGATGAGGCACGTTCGCCTGAAGCCCGGTGCGGTGCCTTCACTCCGACTGCCCCCCTTCGCGCTGACCACCCCAGCGAAGGAGCCTGCGTACAAACGCCCAAGAATCCTGGTAAGTGGCGCCCTTATTTCAGTGAGAGATCGACTTTCAATAACTTTTTTGAGTCGACGTTTGACGAAAATGTTCCGTTTTCCAGGGCGACGAGCCGACTGAGGACGTCGGCTGCTCCGAGGGCAATGCGCCCCGTGAGCACTGCTGCTCTTGCGGCCGCCTACCGGCCTCTCGTGACGCAGCTGTTCAGGCCGACCCGGATGAAGCGCAAGTGGCCCCCATGCCCCCTGCCAGGGAGGACAAGGCTGTAGGAACGGATCCTCGGCTGGGAAAGAAGTCTGTCGGTAAGTATAGGAATAGGGCTGCTGGCAAAATATTCCCGTCCTAAATTCTATACAATTTGTGTTGACCTCAATCGCCATGAAGATTGAGCCATACTGGGCCTCTTTTATGATTTATAATTGGTACGACAAACAAGCTAGATATCTTAAGCAGTTACTTATTATTTACATTCAAGAACAAAGACAAGTTGTGTATGCAAAGCCTTGCATACTCTATTCAACGAAAAGTCTTGATAAGAAATGTAGTTTCTGCAGAGCCCAGTTTTCTAGAAGCTTGTCCTAACTCCTGAGTCAGGTTCGGTGCAAATAAAAAATTGTTATTACTATTATTACAATTAGGAATCTGATATGTAAGTCTGTTTTTCTCCTTCAGGCACGCAAGCAAATTCTTATGCACGAGGGATCACGAGTCATGGGGTGCAGACTGAAGAGCTACTTGGCAGTAGTAGCAACGCTGCCAGCACCACAAGTGCCACCAGCACCACCAGCAGCACCACCGCCACCAGTGCTGCAAGCACCACCGGCGCTGCCAGCACCGCCAGCACCGCCAGCACCGCCAGCACCGCCAGCACCTCTTCAGTGGGACCAGAGAAACCTGTCCTGGCACCTGCCGCTCCTATATTCTTGGAGGAGGACGACAGCCCAGAATCAACTGATCTCGAGGACAGCAGGGATCCTCCCTACGTGCCATCCAACGAGTGGAGCTTTGTCGAGTGAGAATGCTTTCCTACTTGGGTAGAACAGGCTAGATCAGGAGTGGCCAGGCCAACCTGGCCTAAGAGCCGCAAACAAAACCATGGAACTTCCAAGAGCCGCATGGAAGAGGAAAGGCAGAAAGGGAGGGGGGGGGGCTAACTTTTGTCCAGAGCAATAAATAAAATTGAAACTACTTTCAATCTATCCGAGTCCAAAGCAGTCCAACTGTACGTAAGGTAGCAGTAGCACAAGACTACCAAACCGCAACCTCTTTTTCGGTTTAAAACATGTTCCATTTCTCTTTTTAAGGAAGTGCTCGTGTGCTCGTGTGACCGGGAGGGAGGCGGGGGAGTGGTGGTGGGGGGGGGGGGGGGGGAGGGGAGGTGGAGGTGGAGGGAGCTGCGAGCTGCACTTTAACGCGCGAAGAGCCGCATGCTGCTCGGGAGCCACAGTTTGGCCACCCCTGGGCTAGATAGGGACTAAGAAAATAGGATGTGTGATGCACAACTTGAATCAGTATCAGGAAAGCCCTGGTAACTACAGTGCAACCCACCTACATAGACCTACTTCATCAATTCACAAGTGTAAACACAAAAATGAATTAAATTTTATGCAGGGCTTATCCCAGTAAATTTTCCTGCCACAGGTGACACTAACGGCAGTTTGGGGGAAGAAAAGCTATTGAGAAACCGAAAAGCCTTAAAGAAAATCAGCTCAGGCCATTTCAAACTTTTATTTTTTTACAGTTCAAATAGACATCGTTGGCATGTTTAGACCGAACACATTTTGATGAGTAGCTTGCTGCAATAGGTGACACCGTCAGTCGTTCGTGCTTGCCAATGGCGTATGTTTAAAGAAATTTCTCTGCCTCGCGTTCTTCACACGGCAGCTGTTTGGGTGGACGTCGCTAGTCTTAGACCGGTTTCTGTCGACACTGGATTTTGTGTAAGCTGTCTGTGCCACCCCTTGAAAAGCTAGAATAGTTGCAATGCCTTTTTAAACACTGCAGACATCTTGCCCGATCCTAATGGTTCCCTTGTAGTGTGGGCAGTTATTGTTGCAGAGAAGCAATTGCATGTTAGCTAGTTCACAAGTAAATTTTGAATACTAATTATTAATACATTTTCCAGGGATGACATTGTTACAAGCGACGTGCCTCTACACGAGGAGCGGAAGTTCCTCGTGTTGGAAAGCTCCTTGAAGGAGCTGTTCACAACCTGCAAGACCTGCTATGGCCCCTGCAAGGTGTCTACAGTGGTGAATGCCACGCGCCTCACGGTGCGCACCCAGTGCCCTGATGAGCATATGCATGTGTGGGACAGCATGCCGTGCATCAACGGCAGACCTGCTGGCGCCCTGCTCCTGTCAGCAGCCATCCTGTTCACGGGGGCATCACCAGCCAAGACACTGCGGGTGCTTGACCTGATGAACGTGGAGGTCTTCTGCGAGAAGACGTTCTACAATTATCAGCGAACGGTTTTGCTCCAAGCAGTTGCACAGGTGATAATCACGTTACTCTTAGTTTTTCCCTGGCATTTTTTTTTTAGTGCAGTGTTTCTCTACGTTGTTTATGGCAGTATCAATAAGCATTTCAATATTTCTTGCCACAGGTGTGGGCGGATGAGCAGGGGCAGCTGATGGACAAGCTCCGTGACCAGCCCCTGGACCTTGCTGGTGATGGGAGATGTGACTCCCCTGGCTTCAGCGCGAAGTACTTGACGTACTCCCTGTACGCGGCCCACGCAAACAAGATCCTGCACTTCGAGCAGGTACAGGTTGGAGAGGTGAGAAATGGACAAACCCACCTCATTGTAGAGGCCCATTTTAAACTGGTAATATTGTAAAACAATACTAGTGCACTGTGATATTCACTCTAGAGTTTTGACACCTATGACCAGGCAAGTTCGATCCGCGCTCCTCTGGCACTTTGCAGGGTGTCAGATATTTGGACTAATCAGAAAAAAAAACAGATCCTTAGTTATTGTTGCCAAGGTAATGATCCTAAATAAATGCCAAGCCGTGAAACAATTTTTTTTTCTTTAATGTGGAGAAACTGATATGCTGCACAGGTAGGTGTAAGTAACTGTGATAATCATTGCAGATACTGATAGAGGAAATAACTTGATCTGTTTTACGCTGAATGCGCAGTGCGAGGCGGTCCGCAACAGCGGGCAGATGAAAAAGGAGGGCCTGATTAGGTGCCTGGACTTTGTCAAGGGGAAGAACGTCACGGTGCGGTCCCTGACGACAGACCGGCACCGTTCCATCGCCAAGCACATGCGAGAGAAGGAAGCAGCCATTCTGCACTACTTCGATATCTGGCATGTTTCGAAAAGTAAGTATCATATTGAAGGACCCAATGCAACTGTGTGCAAACAAACAAACAAAACATACTGTTTGCCAACACACGAAAGGGAAGTATTGCTGACCGAAGCAATCTTCGGTTGTAATACATAGTGGAGAACAGGTGCACATTATTACAAATTTAGCACAAACACGACATCAGCACTTCTTTCATTTTGCTCCTACATTGCCTTGACGAGCTTCAAATTTTATTGTTTATGTTAGGGTCCCGACCCAGTTAAAAATCCCCATTAGGTTTCAATTAGAATTTCCCCATTGGTACCAGTTAGGTTTTCGGACAACCAATTGCTCACTGTCAATAGGAACCAACAAGAACTATTTGGAACCCATTCAGGTTTCAACTGGTAAAATAATTCCAATTGTTGAGACCCATTGGCCAGTGTGCTTCAAGTTGGAACTCACTAAAACCAATTGGTTCCAATTAAAACGAGTTCGACTTCTAATTGTAACTAATGGGAATTCTTAGTTGGGTGAGCACAAGCTGCTGCACCAGAAGGTTTGATGACACCCTGTGCATTCTCAGAGAACATCTTGAAAAAGTGGCTTTTGCTTGTTGATGCTAACCATGTTGCAGTGTGTATCTTTGTTGCCAGTAGCCAACGTTCTGTCACAAGAGCAGCTGCTAAAAATGTGTATTTGGCATGTCTATGAGCAGGGTCAGTTGAACGTTTGTTAGTGGCAGAACGTCCTTATGTAAGCTTGCACAGTAGGCCTAAACTTGGGTTGAAAGCACTTTATTTTTTTTTCGTCACATATGTGATCTTGATTATAGTTTATTTTTACCTTCATTCACAAATTGTGAACTAAAATGTTTTCAAAATAGAGTTGAAACTCTGCCTTTTTCAGACTAATGATTACTGCGGCACATTTTGCACTAACATTGCTTGTTTCTTGTGCAAAAAACATTCTGCAAGTTGTAGTAGTTAGTGGTGAGGGTAGCGGAAAGCCCGAAGAAACATTCTGCAACATGAGAAGTATGAGTGACAATGTGCATTACTGTTTTTTGAGGGTCAGGTGCCTCCTAGGATGTTTTTGTGCAGACCAGGAGCTAGTAAACGGTAAAGATAGGGTGCTAATTTTGCTTGCTCGTCAAATCGCAGGCATCAAGAATAGCTTGACTAATGCGAGCAAAGGAAAGGACTGTGGTGTGCTCGCTCCGTGGTCACAGCCAGCTGTGAACCACATGTATTGGGTTGCGGCTGCTAGCCAGGGCAACGGCGACCTTCTCGTGGACGCATGGACGTCGGACGAGCATCACAAGGCATGTGACCAACATCCATGAAGGCCACCCAGGACTTTATACAAGGTGCTTCCATGATCCCCTTGAAGAACGCGAATGGCTGCAGCCAGGTGAGTAGGCATTTCACATATTTTTAAAGGTCTTGTAAATTATCAGTAGGATTTTGTGTTTCAAGGCTTATTTCTTTATTTTCTGCGGTGGTGTTTTGGAGTTGGTGTTTTTTGGTGCGCTTCCTGTGTCAGAAACAACAACATACTTGATAAGCATCACATATATCTTATCGCAATAAAGCATTATACAATACTCCTTGGCACTTCAAGAACCGCAGTAAAAAAAGTTTGGCGGCTTGCAGAGGGTTACTAATTTCCCCCTTTATGTGATAGATTAAGATACTTCTACCTAGATTTAGGATCAGTTGTTATTTCTTCATATTGTGCATGTTTCATATGTGAAACGCATCGTGGTCTGCTGTTACAACCCGATCTTGTCCAAACTACTTCGCGCGGTGCAAAAGTTATCTGCAAAACAATCTTTTACCTTGACATAATGACGAGTATAGTTACAAAGTATATCTTAAAACCTAAAAGACGTCAATCCAACACGGATAAGAGAAGGAAACTGGAAAAGGGGATATTGTTCCGAAGAAAGTAATGGCCTATGGAGACAGTTTCGTTGCAGGCTGTATTCCATGCAAGCATAAGATTAGCATTAGGGGTCTTTCGATTTTACCAAATTTCAAGAACACCGCCTCAGAGGGTAGTTTAGGAGGTTTATCGGTATATACCAGGGGTGGCCAGGCTGACCCGGCCTAAGAGCCGCAAACAAAACCACGGAACTTCAGGGAGCTGCAGAGGGGGGGGGGGGGGGGGGCAAACTGTTTAGAGCAATGAACGAAACTCAAACTACTTTCAATCTATCCCAGTCCAAAGCAGTCCAGCTGTACGTAAGGTAGCAGTAGCACAAGACCACCAAACTGCAATTTGTATTTCGATTTAAACACATTCCATTTCTCTCTTTGGGGAAGTGCTCGTGTGACCGGGAGGGAGGCGGGGTAGGAGGAGGGATCCGCGAGCCGCACTTTAACACGCGGAAGAGCCGCATGCGGCTCGCGAGCGCAGCTTGGCCACCCCTGGTGTATACAGTCAAACCCGATTATATCGAACCCGGTTAGTTCAAACTATACTTTGTATCGAACTATTTCTGCACAGACTAGTAGCTGCAATGAAAATGCACAGCGAAAAATGCAGTTACTTTGAATGCAAAATTGCAGCGTCTTCCGATAGATCGAACTGCCGAGAGCGCCGTTTTGCTTTGTAAGCTGGCTTTCACTCAACGCAGGTGGCGCGATGGGGGAAAGCCAGCTTGCAGAGCAAGCTGGCTTTTTTTTTTTTTTTTTTGAGTGGCCGCATCAACCGCCCGCAAGAAAAGAAAAAAATCTCTGAGGAGGGCGAGGGGTGAGCCGGTGAGACCTTGAAAAACGAAGAAGCGGCCACTGAATAGCCGCTTGGCGCGTCTGCATGACATACAGACGCTCCTTTGAAAGTAAACAACTTTTCTAAATGTGTCGTTCTTGTTTGTTGTCAAATTCATTATAACTTTTATATCAAATTACCCGGCTTATCAAACTGGTGGATTGTTTTTTTGTGAGCTCGATATAAATGGGTTTAACTGTACTGCACACACACACAACCCCATTTGAAATTGCAAAAGAAAATTAGCTTCAATAAATAACATACAGTTTACCAACCTTTGAATGTAACTTACCAAATCTTAGTCTTTACTGCTTTCTGAAGCGAATTCTGATCCTGTTTGTCGTTGTTTTAGGCACACCTGCTCATGCAAGGTTCCAGGATGTTACGACGAGGAAGCAGCTGCTGAACGACCTGCGCCAGCTGTCCCCAGACACGCAAATATATGCGCTGGAGTCGTTTCATAGCGTGTTGAACGGCTTTGCAGCCAAGGCGTTCGCCTTCAGCACAGGAGGCATGCTTGCCAGGTATGTAGCTTTTGAAAAAATCCAGAAAGAAACCCTTCAGTTGCCTGCCACTTGAAGAGAAAATATTAGCCTCCCTCTAGTATTTTTTGTATGTTTTCTGATTTGTGGGTTTATGACAGTGTCATCATGATGCTGGTGTCTGGTGACTTCATCTTTTATTTTGACAGTTACCAATATAGA
>JABSTQ010005057.1:0-40552 GCA_013358835.2 Ixodes persulcatus
ACTTGACGGATTATCTCGCGAAGCTCGTCGGTGCTCGGGCTGAACTCGGAGCTTGCCGATGCCAGAGTCGAAACGTCGTTGAGCCGATGGTAGTGGCGCGCTCGGGCCATCAGCGCCCGCTCGATGTTTGTCGCTTCAGCAACAAATTCTTCAACCGTCGTCGGGGGGTTGCGAATAAGTCCGCCGAAGATTTCGCTTTTCACGCCTCTCATAAGGAAGCGTAACTTCTTCTCGTCGGTTGCTTGCGGGTCGGCGCGGCTGCTCAGGCGGAGGATGTCTTCAACGAAACTGGTGACCGTTTCGTTGGGGCCTTGAGTCCTCGCCTGGAGAAGGTCTTCGGCCCGCTGCCTACGATGCTGATTCATGAACGCCCGCTTCAGCTCGGTGACGCAGGCGTCCCACGACGTGAGCGCAGCCTCGTGGTTCTCGAACCAGTGCCTCGCAGTGCCCTCCAACGAAAAGTAGAGGTTCTGCAGGTACTGCTCGGCGGTCCATCCGTTATGGCGTGCCACGCGCTCGTAGTGTTGGATCCAGTCCTCGACGTCCTCGTGGATCTCCCCGTGGAAAGGCGTCGGGGTCCGAGGGGCGACGGGCAGGTAAACGACGGGGGGTGCTGCTGTGGTCTGCGCCGTTGGTGAAGCCATCGTCGTTATCGCTTGCCTTGTCCTCGCCGGGAGTGGTCCAAATTCAGGAGCTTGCCCTTGAAGACGGCGGCTGGCACGATGCTCCGGGTCTTCAACGGAAGGTCGTCGGGAAATGGGGCTTGCTGAACGTGTTCTTGTAGGGGTACGCTGCACGGGTTTCATACCCAGCACCTCCACCAGAAATGTCACGAATAAAGGCGACGAGAACGCGAAGATTGAACTGAAAATAAAGGTTTAATGGGCGAACTTGTGCCAACCAAAAATAAGTAACGAAAGAGCGTCGAGGCAGCAGAAAAGCAGGCGGCGATTCGGCGGCGAAACAGAGTGCGAGCGAGACTGACTCGACAAGGTCGCGGGTAGCTGCTTATCTACAGTGCGTCCCAATCTCGAAAGTTCGGCAAAGAAAGTTCGAGCGTCGCGCGCTCGGGGCGAGGATGACCTGGCACTTTCGAGAACAACAAAGCATGTGGAAAGCTACGTCTGGTGCGAGAATGAACGCGAAGCGTCTAGAAGTCAGTGACCGAGCGTTGCTTTCTCGGCACTGCGGGCGGCAATATCGTATAGATCTTCTGGGTGATCAATACCTTGGAGTGTCCACTCTGGCACGTCTAGCTTTCGCGGCTTCCGCGGAGTATAGAGATAAAAAAACACTCACCTCAGAATGAACGGATCCTCGTCCAAACAAAGACGCCAAGGAAAAAAGTGGCGAACCCGCCAAAAAGTTTCACCGCTTTGCAGCCTCCTCCTTGCCCGCGACGTATTGGGCGATCTGCGCCTGCCCGGTGCAGACTGCCGCGCAGTTCCGTTCGGCAACCGAAAGGTGGCCTTCGCCACCGGCGGCGGCGCGGAGGGCGGCGGCGGTATCGGTTGGCTCTAGTATTAGATAGCTTCCATGCGCAGAGCGCGCGCGTCAAACAGAGGCTCACGAACCACAGACCCACCGATACAGACTTGGCTGCCTTGAGTAGTCTTGGGCCGCGTTCCAAACATACTTGATCTGACTCGGCGTTTTACGTTGTTCTATCGGTGTTGTCGCCTGACATGCGTGACATGACCTGCCGAAGTAACTCGAATCCCCTCGAGTAAGATGTGGGAACACAACCTTGCTCTGACGCGCCAGACGCGCAGACGTCCTCTCGCACCGCTCACCCCCCCCCCCCCCCCCCCCCCCGCACGCACACACAATCCCCGGCCACGGTCGGGCCTGGAGTTTTAGACTCCTGCTCTTGCCCCGGCCTGGTGGCTGGCTGCGCCGTGCGCTGTTGCCTTGTTGTTGCTTGTTCATCTCCGGCGCCTGTGCCTTCAGACTCGCTGGTGTGGAGTAAGTCGGTCATTGTGTGGAATGATGACACCTAGGCCATTTCACCGCCTGTCGCCCGATCTTTTTTTTTTTTTAATGTATTTGCAAAGTACACGTGCTCCAGCGTCCCTCGGCACGAGAACTTAGCTTTTCCTTGCCTCTTGATACAATTTTATCCACAGATGTTCATTTAGATGCAGGGTTCGTCGTTTTCGGTTTAGACCAATAAACACCGATAAAACTATAAAAGTATGCCGAATCCAGTTTTAGAAATTCGGTTTTGACCGAAAAAGGTCAGCATTTTAGACTTGTAAGGCGCACCAAGGGGAGAAGGGGAAAGGGGGAGCTGTCATCGTACGTGACCGCGAAGTGTTCTGTTTTCCGGGACAGGGCAGCACTCTTTAGGAAGTATTTGGGTCCGTCGTAGATGCAATATGCGTTCTCCTTCGTGATTCAGTCCTTGTGCGCCATTTCCGCTGTCGTCGTGTAAGGATCGGACTTGGAGGGTTTTTAGTAAGGCGAAAGCCTTATATGTCTCATCGTTCAGTCGACCCTGAAAGTCCTTGATCGAACACCTGTCCACACGAAGGGTATAAAAAAGATTCTGAACGCACATTACTTCACATTTGCACCCTCATCGACGGACCTGACGACCTTGACGTCATGCTGGAGTTCGTCCTGGACGTCGACATTGACATCGCCCTTAAGGTCGTCCTAGAGGTCGTCCTGAAGTTTGCGCCAAAAGTTGTTCCAGATGTCTTCCTATACGTCGTCCTTGACGTCGTCCTAGAAGTCGTTCTAGACGTCGTCCTTCACGTCGGCCTCTAGGACGTAATCCTCGACGTAGTCCTTAAGGTCGTCCTTAAGATCTCTCAAGAGGTCGGGAAAAAAGAGAATGTGAAAAAAAAGAGGACGCGAAACAAAGTAAATCATCTGTCTGTCTTTATTGCATCGCCACCCAGGCTTTCGCCTTCAAGTCGTCTTAGGGATAACAAAACTGACTTTTCAATTTTTGTTTGTCTGGCCATTGGATTTTACTTTTGTTTTCATTTGGGGGGGAGGGGAGGTCAACCCGTTTGTACTGTAGGCAACTTCCACAAAGAAACCCAAAGCTGTTTCAGCACCCTCTCTCAAGCTTTTCTCTGGTTCGAGGAAAGCAGCTTTGATAATTCTATAAATGTGAGGGACTAAAAAGCGCGCCCTTATTTATGCACGCGAATTTCGAGATTTAGAATTTGCTGTCCCGACAAACATAACTGTTGAGGGAATTGTTGCTTCTTTGCGTTCAGAATTGTCGATCCGTTTTTACAAAACCCAACACTTTTATTTTAAACTACACACACTCGTTCCAACAGACGAGCCACTTTCTCGTTCTCCGCTCGCTTGCGTTCCAGCTTTCGTACTGGTCGAGTCACCACTTTCCCAGCTGTTTATCTTCGCGGCTGCATCCGGCCGCTGCGGGTACAAACATCCACAGCTCGCCCCCCCCCCCTCCCCCCCCCCCCCTCCCCCGCGCGATCGTCTCCGCCGAGGCAAGCCGCGGTGTAAGGTTCAGCTCGCTCCTCGCCTGCATCCTCTCCGTAGAGGGAATTCGATGCCTTTCTCGAAAGTTCCAACACACTCCCCACCGAATGGGCGCGAGCACATTCTAGAGTTCCGTCATTTCTAGGGGGTAGATTAGTTGCACTGGCCTTCGCAATACTGTACAGCGATCTTGCATGAACGAACCCCTTCAACGCGTCCATAAAAAACCTTCTTAACCTTGCCAAGCTTCCAAAGCAGTCGTGGAAGTGGCTCTTTCAAAAGGACCAACTGGCCCACTCGGGGCGGAGGGGACTGCTTTTGGTGACTAGCATAAACAAACCTCAGTTCTCGGAGGTACGCCGCACCCCACGTCCCCCAAAATAAATTTAGGATCCGTTTTCGTTTTCGGACCGCGAAGTGTCTCCAGTGTCGAAGCGAGCGGCTCTCCCCCAGCCGCCGGCAGCGCCGTCAGCCGTCTACCGATTAGAAAGCTCGCCGGCGTGAGAGGGTCGCCCTCTCCAACCTCGTTGTATACAAAGGTTAGTGGTCTCGAATTCACCACGGCTTCAATTTCGGTGAGAACCGTGGCCAATTCCTCCGCGCACAGGCGTTTCTTTCCGATCACTTTCCTCAATGACATCTTTACCGAGCGCACGAGCCTCTCATAAAAACCTCCCCACCATGGCGCTGGTTCGACAATAAATCGCCACTCTATGCCAGCATTGGCAAAATGCTGATTAACATCAGGGTGTCGGAGAGTCTTCCACAGTTCACTTAGCTCCTTTGAGGCCCGCTTAAATGTCAAAGCGTTATCCGAATAAATGACGCGGCATACCCCTCTCCGCGACACAAATCTGCAAAAGGCATATAGAAAGCTCTTTGTCGACATGTCTGTCACTAACTCTAAATGGACAGCTCGCGTGACCGCACATGTAAACAACAGCACGTACCATTTGCTGCTGAGGTCGTTCGCCTTAACATACAGGGGTCCCGCAAAGTCTATGCCCACTACTTCAAACGGGTCCGCTCGCGTTGTACGATCCGCCGGCAAGGGTCCCGTTGGGGCACTTGCAGGAGTCGCGTTGAATCGCTGGCAGGTCACACACGCACGCACCACTTTCTTTACCAGCTGTCTTCCGCGGAGGATCCAGTACTTCTCGCGCAGCTGCACGAGAGTGTCCCTGGCTCCCGCGTGCAGTACCTGGCGATGGGCGTCGACAGTCAGCAACGTTGAGTACAAGGGGGTGGCGTTCTTCCTGCGTCAGGTTCGATGACTGGAGTCGACCGCAGATCCTCAGCAATCCCTCTTCATCGATGAAAGTGCGAAAGTCACGCAAGAGTGACCCAGGGGGGGGGGGGGGGGGGGCGACATTCTCTTTGCTGCACAATCAAAATCGGAGGCAACGCTGATCTTTGTGTTCTTGTTATCCAGTGTGTTTGCGCTACGTGGATCTCCTCGGCGGTCAGTGGTCCCATCCTTTTTTTCTGGCGCTCTAAGGTTATAGATAAAGCGTAAAATCCAGGCCGTTGTTCTGTGGAGCTTCAAGGCCGAGCTGAACCTTGAGATGTCGAGCAACTCTTCCGGTAGAGTTGCAGTTACCTCGAAGAGCTCTGCTCTCGGAGTGCTCTCCTCGAGCCCGTCGTGGGAAGGCTCCTCGTCACTTTCCCCAGGCCACTCTGTCGCGGGTAGTGGCAACCAAGTTGGTCCGGTCCACTAGAGCGGTGAGGAGAGCACTCGATCCGCGGACAGCCCTCGTGTCATCAAGTCGGCGGGATTTTCCTTCCCCGGGCAGTGGTGCCACATTGCCTTCTCGCTGTTTGCTTGAATTTCTTGCACTCTATTTTTCACGAATGTCTTCTACCTGGATAGCTCTTCCCTAATCCTATGCAGAGCGATCTGGAGTCCGAGTACAGAAGGGCAGGCGAGTACAGAAGGGCAGTTTACAACGCAGTCACTTCTCTTGCCAGGTGGGGATGTGGTCCATCTCATCTAGGTGTACATCAGTAAGTTGCAGAGGCTTCCTGTCATGCAGCTTCCCTGCTTTGCATAATCCCTCTGCAACACACGATTTGAACTCGAGCAGCGATGCCTTTCAGTACCCTTGTCTTCACCACAGGAGCCAGGCATTCAGTGCAGTCAGGTCCATCATGTGGAAACATACGCGATGATACCACTTCTTTGCTCTATTTTGATCCGACAGTACCCTAGCATCCAGTCTAGGAGTTCCTAGACTCGATGCTCGGTGCTTTATGAGCACGGCGTCCGGTTAATGCATCATTTTGTGTTTTTTATGATTCACAAAGTAACCTGTGACTTCGTTCATAGCTGTATATAAAAAAGAAACCTAAAAAAAAAACGATAACAAAAAATTGTTACGTCGACAAGTTAATCTTTTGTTTCCGAATCAGGGCAATACGACGATGAATGCCTGCCTAAAAGCGCGTTTCCAAGGCTTGTTGTGCTGAAAACTTCACAATAAAATTATAAATAACTACACAGTTCCAAAATGTGTTTTTTGAAAGTGACATGAAGTGTTAGAATTATGGAAAAAGTTTGCTTACTTAACTACTTTGCTAACGGTACACTCCACGCTGCCTCCACGATTGTTTCACAACAAAAATCTTTTGAAAACTTCTAAAGATGGAGCCACTGCATGTGCGGTTTCTAGACATTATACAGATTTACTCTAAATATGAAAGATATTTTTGAAAATATGGGTACGCGTTGTTAAAAAGAAGCATGCGTATCATATATGATATACCATGTGGTAAGGGGCTAACATTCTTCTCAACCACTACGAACCCGTAACTTTTTTTTTATTTGAACCTTTACGTGCCTTATTATTGATTTGAAGGGAATTTTATTCCTGCCAGGGTGCACAGAATTGAGGTCCCCCCAAAAATGAGGTGAAAAGAAGTCCCAAATTGCCAAAACCAAGTTGCCAAGACCAAGTTGCCAAGAAGGCAGCAAGTTTTTCTCATGCTTCATATTTTAAACTTGTGATATAAACTATAATAAATAATTTAACACCTGTAACGCCAGACTGTGGTAGCTTTTTGCGTGAATAAAAATATTAAATTAGGACAGTAATTGTGTACTTTGCAAATATGTGATGGGGAAAACAGTAAACAGGTGAAGTTGTTTACCTACATCACCCGACCATTTTATACTCGTTGCTCACTGTGGAAAAAGTGAGCAGGAAGTATGAGATTGTCCAGAAAGCCGACTATGTTAATGGCTTACAGGTTTTTTATATTGAGCGGAAATTCATAATTGTGGACAGTGTTCTTATAGAAAGCCCTTACATATACCTATAGCACCAAAAAATTCGAAAATTTCAAATAGCTGCTGCTAAGTGCTTTATTATTGTCACCTGGCATCTCATCAAACAAGTCATTTTCCTTGACTTTAAGTAGTGAGAATAAGTAAGAATATAGGTGTTCTCAAGCTCTATTCAGTCATAAAAAAGTTATATAAATAAACCAATGAAAGCAGTGTAGTAAAACTTGACAGGGGTGTCTTTAGGTGGTGCACTTACAAAAATCAAATTTCCTGTAGGTTTTAAAAAAACTCGAGAATATTTTTTTTTATTTATACGCATCGTGAGAAAAGAGGAAAGAAATTACCTGGTCGACGTTGCTACTCACAGATGGTACCACACATGCTCAAATTAGTTTCTGGCTGTTCATCTAAAAAAAAATAAATCTTTCAAATTTTTGTTCTATGTGGTACCATTTGAAAGTGTAACATCAGCCCAGCGATCTGTCTTTCTTTTTTCGCAGTTTTGCTTAAAAAATTTGGCTTTTCATTTTGACAATCTACAAATCTACATTTAAAAAAAGAATAGTGTGCTAAATGCACTGCCTAAAGCACCTTCGTAAAAAGTTTAATCTCACTGCATTCATTGGCTTATTTATACAGCTTTTTTTAAGCCTGAACATTGCTCGAGGACACCCTGTGAATTCATCGCCTAAACATTTTGCGGACATCCACACTAATGCTTATAACACGTCTCTGTGATGTCCTTTGGATATTAGGGAAACATCCTTTGGACGTAATGAGACCGTCTTGAGGACCTTATGTGGACGTACAGCTCGAGGCAATAGAAACATCCTAAAGATATCTTATAGACATAAATTGAACGTTTTTTGACATCCCCTTGACATTTAATATCATGTAGGAGATGTTGTCTGGATGTCCATTAGACGTAACGTGGTTGTCTGGGTGGTCGTCGTAGCTGATTGTAACAAATCCTGTGCCTCGCTGAGGAGCCTCGTTTCTTGCGTTAGATGCGTTTTTCGTTTTTTCTTGAGAACAACCATTACCGCTTAGTCCTGGCTTGTAGTGCTGCTTGCTTGTCTCGGTCTATCGTAGGTGTTGCCGTTGATTACCAGGTTTCGCTCGTTCAGTCGTTACGTTCCCTTCTCTGTCTGCTGGCGATTCGATCACACGTTGCTCGTCGGTTTCATTTGTAGTGCAGTAGTTTCTTTCCGGGTTTCGGCACCAATTGTTTTGTTGGGGGAATTTTTGCTTCTTTGCGTTCAGAAATGTTGATCCGTTTTTACAAAAC
The DNA here is from genome assembly GCA_013358835.2 of Ixodes persulcatus. Lineage (NCBI taxonomy): Eukaryota > Metazoa > Arthropoda > Arachnida > Ixodida > Ixodidae > Ixodes > Ixodes persulcatus. The sequence continues at coordinate 8,040 of JABSTQ010005057.1, forward strand.
CCAACACTTTTATTTTAAACTACACACACTCGTTCCAAACAGACGAGTGTGTGTGTTTTAAACTACACACACTCGTTCTCCGCTCGCTTGCGTTCCAGCTTTCGTTCTGGTCGAGTCTCCACTTTCCCAGCTGTTTATCTTCGCGGCTGCATCCGGCCGCTGCGGGTACAAACATCGCAGCTCGCCCCCCCCCCCCCCCCCCCCCCCCCGCGCGATCTTCTCCGCCGAGGCAAGCCGCGGTGTAAGGTTCAGCTGGCTCCTCGCGTGCATCCTCTCTGCAGAGGGAATCCGATGCCTTTCTCGAAAGTTCCAACAATAACCTTACAAGAACTGTCGCGGGATGATTGATCGCGATCTGCGCTTAATGTACTATATTTTGCCAAACCTGCTTAAAAGAAGTGAAACATTTACCGAAAAAAAGGGAAGCTTTCATTTTTAAAAATATTTGCCGTTGTAAACCGAAAATTTAATTCCCAAGTAAAAAATTATAAAAGTACGCCAAATTTGAAAAAAAATCCAAATAAACAGAAAACGCGCAACCCTTTTTATATGTTACCTCGCCACGCGGCGGCGGCAGTCGGTTTGAAAAAGGATGTCTCCACCTTGTATCGGGCCTAGCCGAACCTGAACCAAAACCGGCGCGTCTGTCATCCTGCGCTGCAGTTTTCACCCCACCTATCCTATCATACATCCTTCCTTTCCTTGGAATGCATATTAATAGGGTATATTAACGCGCTGAGGTGTCACCAACAGTTATCACCCAGGACGTTGCACCCGAGGTACATAATCCGTTCATGGTGCTGCTCACGGTCGGGACCAACGCCTCCGCTCCCTCTCCCCTAAATTGACGGTGCAGTGGAAGGTACGTGTTCGCCGGACCAATCAATCGCCGGCCACTTATCATTGACATAGCTGTCCGCGAGTGAGTAAAGGCCCGTTCACACTCTTGCGACCTTTTAAAACTGGGTTCCTTAAGACCTCTTACAACGAGAGGACACACTGGCGCCATCTATTGGGTAGCAGCGTAAACTTGGCGGTCCGGACATATTTTCTATTTCTCTCGCGCATTATCCTTCTTTCTTGGCTCGAAAAACCTTTGTCCACGTTGAAAACGAGCCTTTCTTAGACATTACGCACATTTGACCTCGGAAATCCCGCAAAACCTTCGCTCTTGTGAAATGCATTTCCAGGGTCACCGCATAGATGGCGCCAGAATGCCAGTATGTTCCCTCATCCTAAGAAAGTTTAAGAAGTTTTAACAGATCTCGTCTTTCTCGGTCGTACTCGGTTGCAAGAGTGTGAACGGCCCTTAATATATGAGGGGGTGTAATCAGAGGTGGTGCGGCCGTTGTTTCAAATCTGGATAAAAAAGGCACACAAAGCGCACCACGTTGCAAACACCGCCATCTAAGGCCCTCTACAAGTTTTCAATTGTCACCTTTACCCTTGAATCATTATTTTAAAGGTTAGCTGATTACTTTTAATTCAATAAATAATCAGACTCAATAAAAAAATTACTGGCTCATTGGCAAGACGCCTGCTAACAACATACAGTTGGTTTCATTCGCCTAGAGCAGTGGTTCTCAACCATCGATGTTTCGCGGACCCCTTGTGGATCGGCGGAGATGATGGAGGACCCCGTTCGTGGTGAGGGGAATGGAAAGGTATAGGTTAAATATAATAATGATATAAAATATTGATATAACTAAAGGCTAGTGTGAAGTAGACCTCTCTTATTGACGTTCACACCTGAAAAAAATACAACTTTTATTGCCGGGCTTGACTGATGAGGCAGGGCTTCGCGGACCCCTAGAATACCTTCGCGGACCCCAAAGGGTCCGCGGACCCCCATTTGAGAATCACTGGCCTACAGCGTTCAGTCCTTTTTTAAAGCTTGGTCCGAGATAACTGGGGCGCCAACAACTTTGCTTCCTATATTTACTATCAAAAAGCGATGTGTTCGAGGAATAACAGAAAGTGTTTTCTCACAGAAAGTGAGTTTTAATTGAGTGTTTATTTACCCTACAATTACGTTTTTGAGAATAACGTAAATTCTTTTTTTTTACATAATATTTTAGTTTGTGTGGATTATTTTTTCACCAAAAAAAAATCAGTGTCTTATAAATAAATGCAAGGTCTGTTTTTTCACCGATACGTGTGCCTGTGGTTTGGCTTTGTTATTTTTACCGAAACTTTCTGGATATTTCCTGTCTTATTAAATACAGTATTTACAGTGTAGAGGTGAAGTAAACTTTTTGTGTTTCCTCGGTAAGTCAGGCACAAACAAGTCAAGGGACAACCAAACACCGCGGAAATCAAGCCTAACGTTTGCACTTGTTTAATAATTTAGGTCTAAAATAATTTTCAGCCAAATTTTATCAAAATAAGTTATACATTGTCTTTTTTTTTTTGGAGGGGGGGACGGAGGTGCTTTTAGGGCCCTAAATTGAAATACGAAGAGCAACTTCTTACCCAAAACTATGCTACATCGTAAATTAGTACCTGTAGTTAATTGCATTTAAAGCTTAGTAACTTGTAATTGCAATAAATTGTTATTTACAGGCAACGGGCACAGGTCGGTATTGAGTCTGAATGTGCGCGTGCGTGCGTTAGATAAATTGATCGCTGCTTCAGACGTTTAGTTAGGATGAATATGTGTCAACGAGCCTGGCTCCCCTCAAGCACCAGTCTCGGCGCGCTGTGTCTCTCGTTCAGTTTGAGTACGTTCATGGCATCCTTCCACGAACACCACGAAATACTCACTAGATCAAGCGTAGGGTCGATAAGCGCAACTCCAAGCCTTAAGCAACAGCACGCCTCACGTTTTATCAATCTTGTCGCTGTTCTTGCATCACGAATAGGCAAGCGCACGACAGACATCAATATCGCTGCTGTTCTGTTCCTGCTAGCCGACTCCTCACTGATATGTCAAAATTATTTCCGCTTTATGATAAGCAGCATTCACTTCAAACGCGGAACTTCTGCGCAACGTAAGCCCTCTAAAATATTAATCAACAACAAATTTGGCAAGACTGCTAGTAAATGCTACTTAGTTACGCTTAGCGCTCTCTAAGATAAGTATCACGTCTGCACTCACCCCATCCTACTAGATTCATATTTCGAACCTTTCCAATATAAAAGTCTGAGAACAGTCGCCCTCTCATTTAGAGATCCGCAAAACACTACGATGAAGCTGGCTTGGGCAATATTTGCTCTTCTACAAGCAGAATGTGAGTACATGTACATATTATATTTTCTGCAGTATTCACACGCGGTGATGTTTTATCGCTTTTCAAAGATATGTCATGTACAACCCGCTTCGGCATTTTTCGTATAGTATATCAACGCTCACCACCCAACCTTCATTAGTTCTGTGAAATAATGATTACAGATATTTGCCATTTATTCTCAACCGCTCACTGGAATTGATTCGTAGACGTTAGTTGTCGGCAACCTATGATCGCTATGCCATCTGAAACTCTTAAGGCCTCTAAACACATTTGCGTTTGAGCGCGGTGCGTTCGGTAGAGGCACGTGGTTGCAGAACGTTGCGGAGAGCGTATGCGCCAAGCTTTTACACACAGTTAAGTTGACACGCAGTCGACCGCAGTCAGGGGCCAATTAGAAGCCACTGTATCAGTAGTGAGGCGTTCATGCTTAATGCCAGGAACAATAACCTATTTTATATATAGGTGCGCTCTTTTATGCCTGCGCGTTTCTGGCACTATTGTCTGATGCACCTCTTTCCTTTGAAGATGAACGATAGAAAACAATGAAGAAAACTTAAAACAAAAAAGAAAGAAGTTAGAACTATTTACAGTGCGCAAGAATAGCCCGGAACGAACAGTACTTGTTTTAGATTATTTAATGATTTTCTGGAAGCCTTGCAGATAGGTGAGTTGTTGTAGATTTCTCCGTCTGCTGGACTGACACTCTGACGACACCTGCTCAAGGTCTGGTAAGACTGGCTGGCGCTGTGACGCCGGGGTTTGGGAGGACACTGACGGTGCGTGGGCTGTCATGCGTCCCTCGACGATAGAGAGAAATTACCTACGTCGCGCTCTGTGTCGCTGTCGTTGATGGTACAGAAGAACCCTTCCGATGTCTTTCGGAGATGTTGTCGGTTACGGCGTAGCACGCGGCCGTCCTCAGTCAGTTCCATATATGACCTTAGAGCTACGAAATCTTGTACTTGTGCTTTTCTTTCCCATCTTCCATTGGTAAGAATCCGCACGATGTCTCCCTCCTGAAGTGTAGCTAGGTGTCTTCTTTTGGTCTTATTCTGCATGTGCTTTCGCACAGAAGACGCTGAGAGACAACATGACGTTGGGAAGCAAGGATCGGCAGTTCTCGCCGCATTAGGAACTCCGCTGGTGATCGTCCTTCCTCAAGCGGAGCTGCTCGGTAGTTAAGGAGCCCCACCCAGAAGTCTTCTTTGGCTCACTCTGTCTTGCGCAGGAGTCGCTTTACCACCTGTACTTCCTTTTCCGCCAGTCCATTTGCTCTGGGAATCCTTGGGCACAGTATGCTGAAACCATAAAGCGTAGCAAATTCCCTGAATTCTTTTGAAGATAATTGAAGGCCGCCATTTGCAGAAACCTCTTGAGCTATCCCTTACGAAAGTAGTCTATGGACGTCTATGGAGAATGCTCTCGTGAGCTATGACCGTGTGTATGGCTTTCTATGGTCAGCCATAGGAAACCATAAAACACGCTATAGCCACCTATGGAACAATCTGTCTTCAAAGCTATAGAACCTCGACCATTGAGATTGCTATAGCTGGCTATAGAATAGTAGGGGCTATGCAGCTATAAACTCGCGACTATTCAATATTCTTTAGTGAGCTATAAAAATATACGTCTTTAATGCTATAGATGCTCAATGTACAGAAGCGAATTATTAGAATTGTTTATGATAGGTATATTGAAAGGGGGTGTTTCTACCACAACGAATCATTGCTTCATAGGTTTCTATTGCATAAACTGACTGTGAGAAGACAGTACAGAGATTTTATGTTTTTACACAAAGTTTTCCATGGTGAGGTAAACTCGACGACTTATTGCAGTCTATTGACTTGGTGTTCCACCCCGAATCTTGTGGTCTTAGACCACAAGAAATCGCACATCCCCGCTCAACCTTGCGCATCTGCGTCCCTTACATACAGGAAACCAGCGAAGCGCTCGCGCGTGTGCTGGCAAAAGAAGGCATACAGATGGCCCACAAACCAGTGTCAACGCTTGGACACCTGATGCCCCGGCCAAAATATCGTCCCCCCAAGGAAAGAGCGCAAGGCGTTATTTACCAGATTCCTCGTGCGGATTGCCCTGCCACATACATCGGCGAAACCAAAAACTTTAAAGAACGAATTCGCCAGCACAAAAACAACGTGCGAAAATTCGATCATGAGCGCAGCGCGGTTGCGGAACACAGTGACTTGAATGACCACCGCATTGACTTCGACAACACACGCATCCTCGACATTGAGACCAATTCCCAGCTGAGGCTCTTCGTCGAGTCATGGTACATCCAAACCACACCGCAAAACATCAATCGGTCGCTTGGCGCTTTACCATCCGCCTACGTCAGCGGGCTCAGCCACATTACGATTGCGAAACCATCACGTCCACCGCCGTAAAAGACCACTTGCTCCTCGCGCACATAATCGCCCCTGAAGACGAAACCAAGCAGGTTTCGAAACGTTGGGCTCCTTTTTATTTTTGGGTGGCGTTCCTTCCCCTCTTCTAATTGTTCTTACCCAACCAGGCAGATTTCTGCCAAATGTTTACTTTCGACTCTGATTTTGTTTTAATGACAAAACATTAACTGTCCAATGGAGCGAATCCGGCGTTATCTGTAGCCATTGTCTGTAGCAGCGAAAAACGGCACCTAAATTCCCATTGGCTGAACGAAACGGAACCTAAATTTCCATTGACTGAGCGAAACGGCACCTAAATTTCCATTGGCTGAGCGAAACGACAGCAACGCAGGTGCTTCGTCATGGAAGGCAGCGGTTGCGCTCAAGAGCAAAGCGGCTCGCCTTAGAAATAAAGCACAAAAAAAACCACAGCAACGCAGATGCTTCGTCACGGAAGCCGTTGGGAAGCCGGCGGGGTTCGCCGCGCCTGCGCAGTGGGGGAGCCTGATGTCACCGCTGCAGCGCCATGTGCGATAGAAAGACTTGGCGTGCTGCTTGTAGGCATGCCCTGCGTGTAGGAGTGCTTTCGAATTCCTGTACGAAAGCAGTCTCAACTGACTCTTCCAAATTTTTTTTTTTTTAATTCTACCGTTAGGAAATTTGTACGCCGTTAACCCCTGTTCGCCATCTTCGAGCCCAGCCGACGACAGGGATCTATTACTGTGTGCTTGACTCAGTTTTCCTTGAAGGTATATTTCTTTGATTCGGTTTTAATTCAACCCCGTTAGCAGAAGTTATGTTGTCTTGTATTTATTCAGGAACCACAGTAAGTTAGTTCCGGGCTTTTTTGTAATTTTCCCTTCATGCGCGTGTCAACATTAGCTCGTTCATGCGCATGGCCTGTGCTCGGAGTGTCGCGCAAATTTAGGCTTTTTCCAGTTTTTAGTTAATATTTCTTGATCTTGAGTATCGCACGACGATAACTTCTAATCCGCGGCATACGAACTGGTCGGCGAGCATAGACAGTGGGTCAGTGCATCAGACGGTGCTGTCGTCACCCAAGATCTTCAGGCCACTTTTATGAAACAATTGTCCGTTAGACTGTAAAGTGAGCTAAGCTATTCGCACGAGATGTTAGTTTTACGAAAGGTTGTTCCTTCCTAATGTTATTTCCTCACACTCATTCGTGAGCCTGTCCAATGAGATTGTTTTCTCGAAGCAAGGATCCTGATATGAGATGATCGAGCCGTGAATGCCTACCACGAGCCTCAGCCCAGATCTTTTGCCTAATGGACAGCGGTCTTGTTTTCTTAACATCCTCGAGGAACCCGGAAGCTTACTAAAAAAAATTCGAGCGACTCAGCATTAAATAACTTACCGCGAATAGCAGTCTATCTTCTTTTGAAATAATGTATTTAAAATCTATCGATTGACCTTTCGTACAATGATGAGATCCCTGCATTTATCATCGCATTAGCAGATAAAAAAAAAATAACGTGCAACAGAAATCTACAAACTAGCTTTTTATACGTAAAATTGCATAAAAGAAGACAGGAAAAATAAGCTGCACAGCGTGCAGCATAGGACGTCCCTGTCTCCCATTGCAAATAATCGCATTATGGTTTTGACCAAAACAGGATCAGCATCGTAACTTCATTGGCAAGCAGCTAGTTCAAGAGCTTGTGTCACGCTAACGTAGCTACCTACCGTTAATTAGAAACCCATAATTGTGTGATCGCAACTTTGAGGACACCTCACTTTTATAAATAAAAGTTTCAAGTCAAAACAAGCTTCCGACCTGTCAAGATCGGGAGCCTGCCGTGGGCGCCCACTTAATTTTAATCTACTATATGTGTTAATTTTTTTCTTTCAAGGTGATGTGAAAATGAATACCTTGACGGCTGCGTTTTTGACATTTAACCTTTGTTAGAGCGCACAAGGTTTATTAAGAAAGGGAATGAGAACTAATCGAAGCTTTCTGTATACACAAAGCGGCTGATAGATTCGTAAGCATGCCATCCCTTTATCTACTAAACAAAGAAATTTTGTTTCTTGAGGGCTGCATGTAATGAGCGATAGGAACATTTTCCGTTGCATGTGTTTGTGTTTTGGCGATTGGGATGGGCAGTTTGACGATGATTCGCGTTTCATTAAATCAGTTGGAAGTTGGCGCCTTTCCGTGTAGTACGTGTGTCTTTTTTCGTCCTGTTTTTTTTCGTGCCTTTTAACCTTTTAGACGGGATAACATCCGACCACGTTTCTAACCAAAAACCTCAAAGAAGAACGGAGCTGTGTAAACGGAATAACATGTGGCCCTGCATGCGCGCGCGTGAGGAGCGGGATCAGGAATGGCGGGACAGGTGTCCTTCGCATAGCCATAGCCTCTTCCATACTGGCAAAGCCTGGCAGATCGCCACGAGACGCGGCCGCCGAAATGGAAAGGTGGAGCGGCAGACAACGGATGAGAGGAGAGCCTAGGAGAGCCTAAAGCCCCTTTATACGGAAAAGTAGCGCCATCCTTTGAAGAATGCCGCTTGGTATCTTGCCCGATCTAGGCGGCACTACAGTCGATGCGCGAGTGTAAAAAAGCAAAACATGAAGATAAAAGGTGTGAGCGTCAGAGGATGAGGGAGAAGGAATGCCTATGTTGTCGGAGTGCAGTGCATGCTGTGAGCTCATGCCGGCAATCAAATAACGCCGCCGACTGTGCAACGTCACGGCTTTCATCGTCTTTTTTTGAGTCCATCCTTCGAGGCTGGTAGACCGTGACAGTGCGCTTTTAGCCTCTGTGTATGTATTTGCGCGCGTGTCTTTCAGCCTTTGACTGCGCTCTGACTCAAGCATAGGGAGGCCGATTGCTCTCTTGGCCCGATCCAGGCGGCACTACAGTTGATGCGCGGGTGTAAAAAAGCAAAACATAAAGATAAAAGGTGTGCGCTTCAGGGGATGAGGGAGACGATTGCGCTACCTTTCTTATTCAGGGGCGTTAGGAGAGCCAAGCAACGGGCGCCCCGCTGCGGCCAGACGCCGAAACACACTTCTCCCGATCGATGGAATGTCCGCTCGCGTTCCTCGCGCTACCGCTTCTTTTCTCGTCGAGTTTGAATAGCCTCCAAGATACCGAAACGCGCGCGCAAAGGCTTCTCCGGCCGTCCCATTCGAGTAGCTCCCCAGCAGTACGAGTGTAAATGTGCTAACTCCGTCGCTCGCCGCGAGGGGGCGATATTTGCCCAGTCATAACAGAGCGGCGAGCCGTCTGCGTCTCAGGTAGAGAACTGCACTGGGACGGGCCAGTTCGCGGGCCAGGGCCCGGCCCGCGGGCAGGGCTTGGGTTTCACGGCTACATTCATGAAGGGCCGGGGCCGGGTACGGGCCTTGCATTCAAGTCCACAAAGCGGGCCAAAGCGGGCAAAGGCGGCCATTACTTGTTTTGTTTAGCAACATGTTCTTTGCAAGGGTGTTCAGGGGGTTGAAAGAGGAATCACAGTGGGGGAGAAACAGATGCAATGCTGAAGAACGTCTGTGTGCGTATATGTTTTCGTACGTTTCGGTTCCGAGGACTAGCGGCGCGGCGTTCCTTTTCGTCCATCAACACGCACACATACGCGCCTACAAAATGTGCACCCTCGCCGGCGTAAACCATCTTTACGTACGAGTGCGCGCATCCCTGAGGGGTGCTTTTCCTGAACAATTTCTCGCAGACCACCGCAAAAGACGGCGATATAGTTTTTTTTAGGTTGTACGCAGCGAGAGTGGGCAATTTAGAACTTTGTTCATGTTTTGTCCAAACCCTTCGTGACTTTTCCCTTTCTTTTCAACCGTGACACATGCTTGTCTAAGTAGACGAAAAAAATTGGCACCTATATGAAAGTAAACGGGTTCATACGGTAACAGTTTAGCCATACCGGTCACCAGTTTGTCAGTGGGGTCGCCCGTATGGCTCAAGGGCGACCCATATGGCCCTATGAGCCAAATGGGTCGCCAATTTGGGCAAACGGGTCACTCCTTTGGCAAATGGGCCACTCGTTTGGGCAAAGTTGTCGCACGTTTGCTCAAACCGGTGACCATGTTGCACAGACGGGTGACCGTTGACCGACAAACTGTACCGGTTTAATCAAACGGCTCTCTGGATCCCGTTTGATACTGAACGTACAGATCGGCATCATGGGCACGCCTGTTTCAGCCGTGGCAGCCTGTGTTTCCGGAAGGCCGGGAGCGCCGGTTCATCGATTTCAAATCGACCGCGTATCGCAAGTAATTATATTTATATTTTGATTGCGCTGATGTTCGCTTATATTGCAACTGCAATAGGCGATATATATATATATATATATATATATATATATATATATATATATATATATATAAATATATTTATATATATATATATTAGTTTCTTTTTTACGCAAACGCGCGGCGGCATTGGGGAGCCGATATTTTTGACAGAACTTTAAAACTTTGGCGTTCTTTGTTGCCTCAATTTACTTATTCAGCTCGAATCTCTCTTCGTCTCACCTTAGTATGGACTATTGTTAGCCGCGCGTTCTAAAAGCGCGAGCTAGTCGCTTTGAATGAAGCCGCGGCGGCTGCACGAGCGCTCGTGCAGCATGTGCTCTAGTCAAGGCAGTCAAGGCTGGCCGCTCGCGCTAGCACACCCTTCGCGGTTAGTCCATGCTAGGGTGAGACGAAGTAGAGCAGAAGGCGCGACTGCGTGAAAGAATACACTTCAAGAGTCCGTTTCACCTCAATAGACCTTTTGCTATATTACCCAAGCATCAAAAAGAATGCAGGGATTGGTGCTCCATGCGCCGCATGTGCTGGCCTCAGCCGTAGTAACTTTTCTAAAGCAAAAACCTAAAACAAATGGCATCTTGCACGCGCGTTTGTCAACGCTTCATTTTGGTTATTTACTTCGAATCTTTTATACGGGGAAGGCGTGCGCGTGTGGCGCGTGGAACACCAATCCCTGCATTCTCCTTGATGCTTGGGCAAATGGTCTATTCAAGACGCAGCACAGGTAGCACGCGAACACGTGGCTGCAAGAACATCGATCATTGCGAGAGCACACCCGCCGTTGCAGCAGTCAAATTACGAGCTCGGGCTGAGTGCTTCCTTCGATCGGGCGCAAGCCGAGCTTCTGGCCGGCGCCATTTCCAGCGTTCGAGCGTGCTGAAATGCGCGCGATTCGCCTGCTTGCCGAGGCTGCAAACAGGTCGTGCTGGAATGCCAGAGGAGAGGGTGGGGAGTGTCCCGGTGTCCTGCGCCTTGACCGCGCCCCCCCCCCCCCCCCCCTCCAATCCGATCACCTCTGTCGTGTGACCCGAGGGAGAGGAGGGCATTAGTCGCGCGCGAGCTACACACTGATAGCCTCCGAGATCCGGAAGCGCGCGCGCTGGCAGCCGCTTTTTAATGCGAAAGCATTAACTGTCTCATAGAGCGAGCCGACGTCATCAGCTTTGAAACCATGCAAAACGACACCCTAATGAAACCACGCGCAAAGCTAGCCAACGGCACCTTTTGCACTTCGGTCCCATTGGCTGGAGCGGGTCGACGAGGCTCCCATTGGTCGCTGCGTGTCAGTTTGTGTGGTGTCATCCTGACTGTGTTATCACACTGTTGTGTTATTCCTGATCACCGCGTTCCCTCGCCTTTTATCGGTTTACGGCGCGTGGCAATGTATACGGCACATGGAATAAACCTAGGGGTTCGTTCTGCTGGGAACTACGTTGCTGTCTGTTCCTTCCTCGCGCCGCAAGGCACACGACAGTTTGAACGATCGCTCACCCAACGGTGCTGCGTGTCCGCGAGGCAGCGGCTTCACCGTTCCACGCCCAAGGTCAGCGGGTTGTACGCCGCAGATTAAAGAAGGGAGCGAAGAGTGGTGTGCGTGCTTTCGCATTCACAACTCATACGCGGCAGCCGGGAGAATAATTTCCCCGAAAGTCTGCAATTATAGTCCAGAATTACCTCGATTCTTGTTTGCCTTGCAATCTTCTCAGGTGTATAAAAAATTAGAGTGCATCTTCACATTTCACAGATCGCTTGCACGTTTGTACAGTCAGCACGAAATGAAACCCAAACGCCGGAACGCGTGGCCATCGATACAGGTTGCTCCACTTGGAGGGCCCCTGAGAACTAATGAAAATGCACCTGGGAGCGAGAGTGCGGGTCCCACTAAGATGTCCTCAACCCTCGCTCGGGCGTCTGGGACTTCCGCGTTTCGCCGGCGGCGCGCTGTAAGCGCCGTCACTCGCGGTGCTTTTCCGTCACCGCACTGTCGCCCGGTCGACATCGGGCGGCCGCTTAACCTGGCTATGGCTCTTTGCGATAGGCCCTGCTCAGACAGGGTGATGGATTTATTCCTGCTCCGGAATTGATACGCCTGGCATATCGGTGGTTACCAAAGAGAGCGTCAGAAAGCAATTCCTCGCTTTTTAAGATTTGACTGATAACCTCGCAGAAAAACATGGGCATTGCTCATAAAAACCGAGACATCCGCGTCGGTCTGTTGCAGCATTTTTTTTTTCATAAAGAGTATGGTCGTGCGAATAAAAAAAATTTATTTCGCGTTTATGACGTTTCACTAGTTCTCAGAAACAGCGCGTGGCACGTTGTTCACCGGAGCCCCAGCGTGGTTCCGGTGACACGTCATCAAGCACTACGAGTCTTCTGTGCACGAAATGTTTCAACTTTCATTTCGCCCTTGCGATACACAAAGCGATAATTAATGACAGCGCTGAAGAGATATCGCTGGGAATCCGATACACAAAGCGAGTGACAGTGCTTGTTGTATCGGATGTGACGGCGCTTACAGCGCGCCACCGGCGAAACGCGAAACGCCTAGACGCGCCGCGCGAGGGTCGAGCTCATCTTAGTAGGACCCGCACCCTCGCACTCCGGCGCATTTTCATTAGTTCTCAAGGGCCCTCCAGGTGGAGCAGCCTGTATCGATGGCCACGCGTTCCGGCGTTCGGGTTTCATTTCGTGCTGACTGTACTTTTCTACAGAATAGGTTGTAATAAACTTCTAGGGGAATTGAAAACAATCTTTTGTGTCTGTTTTCCGGCCCATTTGCAAGCACCTGCGCGAGCACATTTTTTTTCTACGTGTTTCCTTCATGTTAGAAATAGGCTTATGAGTTTCGGGATGTCTTAAATAAGTTTAGGATAACCAACCCACCAGACGATATCTTTTTTAGGGCTAACGAATAATTTGCCTAGTCCGAATGGCGCGCTCAAATGTGTGGTCACGTGCCAGGTCGAATGGGCACCTGTATCAAACGGGCATCCGTATCAAACGCGTACCATTTCACACGGGCACCCGTATCTCATAATCACATTTGATCCCAACGGATCAACAAGTTTGCCACCCGTATGATTCAAACGGGTCGGCCACTTTGCCACCCACTTGAATTTCAAATGCTTTTTTTTTTCACAAGGGTTTGCTTACTGCTGCTTGTCTTCTTTGTTTTTCAGTCCTTTCCGTGCGGGTTTGGTCCCAGAAAAGGACGATCGGGGTGATTTTTCTTAACAAGCTTCTTAGGCCTGCAGATTGGTCCGACTAATATTAGCAGCCAAAAAAAAATTAAAGACGTTTGCAACTTCCTGTAACGCCGAATTAGAGCGCAGCTCTTGAGGAGGGAGGGCACTGAGGGAAGGGTATGCCCTCCTCCTCATCCGTTCCCTCTCCTCCTCCCCTCCTTCTCTCATCCACCCGTGCTCCTCCCCTCGTCCTCTGCTTTCCTCCTCCTGCTCCTCTCTTGAGACATTTCAATTTTGCGATATACCGTGCTAAACAATATATATATATATATATATATATATATATATATATATATATATATATATATATATATATATATATATATATATATAACGGGCATGGTGGCGGGAGGCCGAAGGCGTGGGTATATAACTGGGAAGAAAAAAACCCTCGGTGAAAACAGCAACAACGGACGATTTAATCTTCGACGTTTCGGCCGGAGTCCGGCCTTCGTCAGGAAGAACTTTTACAGATGAACGCGGGTGGTATTTATACAATGCTACGGTCGAGTCCAAGTTTCAAAAACGGCGGGATGACTGTTGGAGTTTCCAAAGAAGCGTAGAAAGAGTTCTAGATGGGCAAACGTTTACACAATGCCACGGTCGGGTCCAAATTTCGTTTCGTCCGTGTTGCTGTTTTCATCAAGGTTTTTTTTCTTCCCAGTTATATATATATATATATATATATACACACACGCTTGAAGAAGGAGGGTCCCCCTCCGAAACGTCCGATTAAACTATCCGAGTTTGTTAGAACCTAGGTGGCTTTTTACTTATATATATATATATATATATATATATATATATATATATATATATATATATATATATATATATATATATATATATATATATATATATATATATATATAAAGGGGCATTGTAGCTTGGAGGCCGAAGGCAGGTCGAAACATCGACCCGCCTCAGGTCGAAACGTAGAATAAAATCCTCCTGGTTTGTTTTCTACAGTAACCTTGCATCTCTCTCGCTCTCTCTCTCTCTCTCTCTCTCTCTCTCTATATATATATATATATATATATATATATATATATATATATATATATATATATATATATATATATATTATTCTTGCATTCTCGCTCACCGCTTGTCCGGAGAAAGGAAATGTAGTTCTCACAACTGGAAGCTCCACTCTGTCTAAGTTCTGCCGGTACCAGGAAACGGACAGCAGGATCAAGGCGGGAGAACAAGACAGCGTTAAAGTCAAAACTTTGTCGAAGCACGTGACACTTTCGATGTTATCCTACTTCCTGTCGGCTCTGTCCAAGAGTGCTCGGCGTTTTTGATTTCCTCGGCATTAATTTTAAGCGTGCTCCCCCGAGATGGCACAGCAGAACAGCGAGTGCACGTATTCGGGGCCAATGGGATGTTTTCCTGCATGACTGGTATGAGGTTCTTCTTTGCCTTGCATGAAATATTCGGTGAGTGCCATAGGCCAGAGATACAGAGCTACCACGAGCAAGCCGTTGCCGACCTTGGCGGCATAACGTTCACCAACATCGTCTGACGTGTCACAGAGATCGATGGGTGCAGCACAGACCCGTTCCCATGTAGATGGCCACTTGAACAACGAGTACACCACGTTTTCATACGTGCCTCTCTGCGATTTATGAGTGGTCATATCACTAGCCTGCACAACGGGTAGCTGGCATCTTCACTCCTCCTCCTCCTCCTCACCCTCCACGTCCTTCCTACTCCTGTCGTTCTCCATCTTCCCCTTCCTTCCTCCTCCACCCTTTTCCTCTTCCTCGCTCCTCCTCCTCATTCACCGGCTGAGTGTTAGGCCTACACTACCGTTGCTGACCGGCTGAGCACAGCCCCGACTGGGCACTTCATCATCTGGCTGCTCAGCGGTGACGTGCCTACAAACTCTAGTCCTCGTCCCGTGTACCCCTGCGGTGTCCGGTCTGTGTATCACTATTTTGGGAGTTATCTATTTTTAAATGTGCCAAATTTATGCGAAGCGAAACTGAAATAAACAAGAATGTGTGCTTATCGGACTAGACTTGAGCCCCATACCGTTGCCACATCTGCATTGGTTTTAAACTCATATTATGACCGATATCAGATAATTACCTTTTGGAAACGATGAACCCCCAGATATATCCCAAATTTCAGCCAAAATTGGTTTAGTTGAAGTCTCGGGATTTGGCTCGTTTCGAAGAAACTAAAACTCCCCATCTGTATGACTCTGTGGGGTGGCGGAGTTGCATCACTATAACACGAGCATTCGCAGCAAAAAAAAAAATAAAAGCAAAATGTAGCCCCATCAATCGGAACGTCACAACTCCATCCCAGCCCAAAAGCTCCACTTGAACCATCATCACCAATGTTTTCCTTCATCTGAGGAATACAATTTCATCATCGTCGGACGCGGCACCGCATGACCCCCACAGTATGGGCGACTTGTCTTTCTGCGGGGCTCTCCTGAGCTCAAAATAAAAAGAAATAAAATTATAAATATATATTTAAATTGGAAAATGTGCAACTCAAATTTAAAAGTTACAAGTGCGATCAAGACCAATAGGGAAAAAAAGTATAGCAGCCATTATATTTGTGTTTTTATTTTATAGCGAAACCTTTTGAGACCCCTCAACGATACATGACTTAATTCAAATAGTCTTCTAGGAAAGATTACCTTTATAAAGCATACCATCAATTTCGTACAAATAACGGGACGCATGCATTTGTAACGCATCTGAATCCGCGCATCCGTGGCTTTTTCTTTTGTGGCATCGGCAGGAAAGATTAATTCAGGAATGCAAAAGCGGCATTTTCGTTTCTCGTTGAATCCAGGCAATGCAATACATATTCTGAAAAGTGCTCTTCAACTAGAGGAACGATAAGAAATATAGCAGAAGCAGCACCAACCCTTGAAGGCGATGTTTTCCTATTCAAAGCGAGACTTACGATAACGTCCCATAGTTTTGGTTTCGGGTTATCAGAATCTCGGTCTCGAGTGTCAAACTTTGGTGACAATTTGCTTTCCAGACCCGTGACGGTTACGACGAATTTGCATAGTTTCGGTTTGGTGTTGGGTTTGTATCATGTGTCATTGCCTATATAAGGACGAGAGTTTTTCGAGTCGCTATTTTGAAGTAAGGAAGAACTGGGATGAGGCTCGCTTGGCTTGTACTCGTCGCCTGGGTTGAACGTAAATATTAATAAAATAATTCTGCTTGTATTTTATTGTAAGCTGAACGACAGCGAAAGTCAGGTATCAATCTCATAACAAAATAACTCTTGATTGTGTAAGTGGTGCACCAATAGCATTCCGATGTTTCTGCTACTTTGCAAAGGACGCGTATGAATTGCAAATGCCCGATAAGTCTTATAGCGCCAGAAGAATGGCAGATATCGAACATACTCCTGTCAAGCAAGCAGACCTGAATAGCTTTTACTCGGATTTGGTGGATACCTTTCGGACGGGGTCTACCACCCTTTGGACCGTTCGTTGCCCATGCATTGTTAACCAGAGCCAGGTAATGAGCTTTCATTAGATTCCAGGTCCTTCTTTCGTGATTCAAACTTTTTTTGAAGCGCCAAATGACGATTTTTAGCAAACGTTTAGAGCAACCGAATGAGACGCGCATTCGGTCAGATTAGGATGCCGCACATTTCTTGCACTTTATATTAATGCACCTGATTGATCATACAGGAAATCTCAGGAAATAATTAGTAAAATGTGTATATTCCTTCCTGTTTTTCCTCTTACCAAATACCAAGGCCGCATAACGTAACAGGTCTGCTCGTTTTAGATGCTTCCGACTAAAGTTAGCATGTTACTATTGAAAACGCTTTAATGGCAACTAGACGACAAAACATTGTCTTATATAAATTTAAAAGTGGCGTATTGCTGCAGGTTTACTACTACATTATGATAATAGTATGAATCTAATTCTTGAATTAACATTAATCATGGGTTGGTAATGCAAGGCGTCGAAAAACGTTTGTTGATTTATATTTTCATATTATACATTTTAAGTGAAATCCTGAAGGTTTAGGAGATTTACGTGAGAATAAAGTAGCATTCACCTGAAATGAAACGAAACTCGCGCCCTGTAGGCAATGGGTGGCCACTGCAAAAGTCGCCTGGTTCGATATTTTATCGCTGGACCTCTCCAAGTCTAGCTGAGCGCTCTACCAACTTACCAACTGAGCTAACCAGGAGCTTGTCGTTAAATGGTCAAACGAATGTTGACAGTCGTCAGAAGTCTTGATTATAGCCAGCGCAAGGGTAAGATCACACGCCAATGAATAGTCTTAAAATTTCTATGGGAAGTCTCCAAGGTATTTGTACTGTATGTACGGCCATTTATGTTGGGTATTTCGAAAGGCACCGCGATTACAATTCTGTTCTAAGGTTCGTATTTATATATCGAAGGCATTCTATAACGGTTGAGATATCTGAGACGTTGGAACATAATCTGCGCAAACGTGGGTTTACTCTTTTTTATTTTGTAATATGTAACGGACCGTCTCTGAGGACTCCATAAATAATTTATTTATAAGTGTAAGCGTCAATTCCCATTTCAAATAATGCGCTCCAAATAATACTTCTGATAAGTAGGACGCAGAGAAAGAAGCCAGAAGAAAAATATAATGGGAGCACCTCTCAGAGGAATTCAAACCATCGGCATATCTGCAACATTGAAGAAATGTTCCTGTCCTTGCTTTAAAATTTACAATCTCGTCGCTAGTGACCACGTTCACAAATCTTCAGTATTTCTTTTCTCGTTTATTTCTGCCTAAAAATACGTCGGAAATTTCACTTGGAGCGAATTTTTTATCTAGAAACAAAGCATGTTGAAAATTGGTCGTGCGTGTCTCCAATCCTTGGTTATAATTACAAAATATTAAAACACACGTTCTTTTGCCGTGAAAAATTAAGGCTAGTTCACATTTTTGCGGCTGACTACAACCAACTCGAACACCGCCGGTTTCCAAGCCGGTTACGACCGTCACCGCTACTGCACGGCCTGTCGGAAGTCACAATCAGATTAAAATAGATTGTGTCAGAGTCGCTCGTAGTTGGTCGCACAAGTGTGAACCAGCCATTAGCTGCACGAATTAAATTTGAGCTTCTCTCAATTCTCAGGTGCATTAAGCTACGAGGAAAAGCCATTTACCTGTCTCGATGGAACCAAACTTTCAAGCATTCAAGTGTGCGATGGAAAGAGACAATGCTATGATTACGACGATTTCGGGAATTACGACGACGAAGACGACAATCTGTGCGGTAAGTACATAAAGTAGTGGACTAATTCGGGCAGAGCTTAAACCAGACTAAACACGTGATGTTGTTGGGATCCTCACGTAGGCCCCACGAGGAATTCAAACTCTACCGTGGCTTGGTGGAGTTTCAATGAAAGTAATATTAATAATTTTTATTTACCATATAAAAATAAAGGGAGCTGAGAAAAAGGTTGAGCAAGCAGTTTGACCAGTCCCCAGCACGCCACAGGTACACAGCGGTTGCGAAAAATACACACGAGTCATTATGTAATAAAAATACTTACAAAGCAATAAAAATATTTTTGAAAAGACTACTGAATAATCACCATCAATATACAATGTTTATTTTGATAAAAATATATTCCTTCATATCACGTGTGCTACAAGGTACAATATCAAAAGATTTGCCCTTCACGCGTGCTTCATGATGTCGGCTAGGTCTTTTTAATCATCTGAACGCCATAATGCACGTGTGATATATATACTACCATGATATCCGAGTAACGCGTGTAGTGTATGCTGTGGGTTTGTCTCTGAGTGGTGCCAAAAATAATAAAAAGTAATTCATCTCTCGACTTCCTTTTTATCCTTTATACAATATAAAAGTTCGTGGCATTAAAATATTTCTTTCAAATACCTAGCTTCTCAAAATGTTGTTAGTATGCCTGTAAAACTCGCCGTGCGCGATTATTGTTCAGATGGGATACGAGTTATTTGTTATATAAAAGCAACGTAACTGTGGTGTGTAGAAAATGGCGATGTCTGTAACATACAACTGATACGCGCTAGATTATCAATTATATTGTCCCCATGTTCAGCTCAAGTTGCGTGATTCGTAAAAATCACCCCAAAATTTTTGAACATATTTTTTCAATAGACGAGGAATCTAAATAAATATGTTGGAAGCCAAAAATTGTTTTTTGTTGTAAAAAACAGTGGCGTAGGTTATCAATTTATTTATTACAAGATTACTCCAACCAGCCCATATTTTGAGATGTTTTATGGTGCATTGACTACATGCGAAAGCTCATTACAATTGTTAACTGAGTAAACGAGACTGCTGTCACTGCGTCAATTATGTAGTTTACCTGCTGCGCACCGTTAATAATGCCAGTGACATATATGAAATATATGTCACTGGCATATATGTCACTGGCATTGAGACAAGAAATGGTCCCAGTATGCCCTGCCTTGTGGTATTTCAAATACAAATGGTTTAAGATCAGAGGAGTGATTGTGGATATTACCAAATCGGTGGCAATATTCCATACCATACATACCATACATTTCAAGTTTTCGAATTATCTGCTCACGAGTAACCTAGTCGAATGCTTTCGTAAAATAAAAAAAAATATACACAAAACTACAAAACTACATTCCTAAAGGAGCTGTGCAACGATTTTAACGTTGAAAGAATTGGCGTTTTCTACTTTTGACATTGTTCACCTTGTCACAAAGGACAGAAAACACACCTCCTTCTTTCGAAATGTTGCGATTCCGCCGCGTAATCGCGAAGCAAAAATTAGAACATTCCTCGACCTGCAGCCGCGAGCGGCGGCCATGAGAAACACGCGGCATGACGTCAATGGGGAATCTTGTAGAATGATAGCAAGTTGTGCGAATACCTACTCGATAAAAGGTAACTTTTCTATAAATCTTGTCGTTCCGACGTAAATATAAATGCGTCAAAAACCTGGTATCATCGACAACACTTTTATTATACGGAGCTTCAGTGGCGCCAGCAAACCTAGGCCCAAAAAACCGGCACCAGCGGAACAGCCGCCAGATGCCGGAGGAGGAGGGGGGACAGGGCCGGACGGGTATGGCCGGACCCGGATGAGACATTCCTTCTTTCACCATATTGTTCGCGCTGCGCCCGCCAGCACGTGGTCACGCGGTCGCGAGCGAATGAGTTCTCGCTGCTCACTGATGGCTCTAAGGAGATAGCTTCACCGGAACCCCGCGCCTTCCCCATTGACGTCACAGCGCACGTGACTCGGAAGTTAGTGAAGGAGTTGAGAGGCGCCGAAAACCTCAATCTTTGTCCATTTTTAAAATAAAAACTAGAACATGCAGGCAAAAGCGGTTTTTTGTTCTTTACTCAGAAAGGTCGAGACACCAACTCCCAAATTATTTAAGCAAATCACTATAACTGTTGCACAGCTCCTTTAACTTGAATGTTACGTAGAAAAAATTAGTTTGGTATAGCAACGCAAGCTCCATATAGCGTTTTTTTTTTTCTAAATCCGCATTTGATTTTTTTTGGAAATAGAATAGAACTATTATATATGTATATATATATATATATATATATATATATACACAGGGTGACTTTGTTTAGCCGCACCAAATTTTCAAAAAAAGAGGAAGTGAAATGGAATAATGGACCATATGCGAAATGTGGATTGCCATATAGTAGCGCGCCGAGAACTACATCCGCCATCTTGTTAGTGGCGAGAAAACGAAACCAGAGACCCGACCGGCAAAGACCCCATGTAAACAAGCGACCGCGCTTCGTGCGAGAGATGCGATGCCAACGATTGCTGTATTCCGCTGCGGGTGCAGCGATAAACCTTTGATTCGTACGTGACGTGAACGCAAACGTGAACAGGGTTCACATTTTTTCCTTATCTTTATTTGTTACTTGGGACGCAGCTTTTGACAAAAACAATCGGTGACACCGCGAAAAAACATGCGGAGGTTATCGCGCGGCGTGAAGCCATTTACAACCATTGAACTGGGCCCTAATCTTTTCACAAAGTTGTACCGAATTTGTTTATGACCTTCCTGTTTATTTTATGTACGTTGTAGTGTCGGCCTGCCTTTTTCTTGATGCGCAAGCAGCTCAATGCAAGCGGACGAGACCAAGGCTATTAAGCGAGGCAAAATATGGCAGTTTTAACAATCTACGCCACCAACCTAATTGAAGATGCGTGTGGTTAACAGTGTTATGGTTAGGTTCATCGCAGTGGCTAAAACGTCGATGTCGGCGGCAGCAAAAACTTACGTTGCCGACGTCGATAAAAGCAACACGTGCGGTGCCAACTTCATTTTATAACCTCCTTTCTTATTTTTTTGTGTCGCGGTTAAGGAAGAAATTTTGTTTTGTTCAAAGAATCTCGGGGTTAGTTTTGAGGAATTCACTGCAGTTATTCTGTCAGGGTTGAACAAATCTTTATTAATAGCGCAACATCCGTCAACTGTGCTTGAGTTCAATTCTATCTGAAACCAGGTTTAGCCCTTCGCAACGCTTGAAAAATATTGCCCAGGACACAGTTTCTTTTAGAAGAACACGTACATAGCGTTCCACCAAAAAACCTTCCGCCAATAACAACTAAAAAAAAAAAGCTAACCTTGAGTCGAGTATTCGCGTGGAGCAGTATACCGCTAAACAGTACGACTTCAAACGTATTCGCATCGAAAAAAGAATTAAAAGTGTTCTTAAAGATGAAAGGCATGACGGCCTAGTACTTTCGGAGGCATGTGCACACGCTGGCGACAACCCGCAGTGTGTAAGCTTCCACAGCGAAGGCGTAGGACTTGGTCCGCTGATTCGACGAGGTTGTCGCCAGCGTGCAGAGGTCTCCTAGAGTTTCATCAGACAGTTGCGGTAGGTTGTTTAATCTGTTCGTCCACATTCCATGGCCAGAAGGCGGAAAACTAGCTGCTGCGCTATCATACACTGAACGTACGGCTCTCTCCGATGCCTCCACCGTGCTTCGGTACCGACGATGCTTGCCAACATTAAAATGGCGACGCTCTCAGTGTTGTCAGCCCACAAAGCAATTTCGCAATTTCGTCATTATCGCGGCCGGCTCCCCTTGCTTAGGCGAGCCGGCCGCGATTATGACGAATCGTATGCCCGGAAGGGCGGAGGGATAACTTTACCGGCGCTCCCTCCTGTTTAGTTTCGGTTTGACGCCATTTACCAAAGTGACATTTCTCGACCCAGTAGCGCCTACTAGGCATTTTTTGTCCAAAATTGACGACACGGCTAGACCATACTGTGGTCGATCTTCAATCCGCTATATACATTATGTGCCCTCAAGCGAAAAATTAAAAAGTTAATTAAAATATTTTAGTTCATTAGCTAACTAATTACCAAATTTCACCTTTTTTCTAGAGGCCGCCATGGCCGCTAACACTTCCCCAGGGCTCAATTACTCTATCTCACGTTCCCTTTTTTTGAAAGTTTGGTGCAGCTAAAAAACAAAACAAAACAAACACCCAGTATATCACCCCTTGAAGATTATCGGAAGAAGTGATACAGGTCTGCAGTTGTTTATAAAATTTCTATAATTTCTTTTTATAAAAAAACACCGCCTTAGTTACCTGCAATCTTAGGGGAAATGGGGCAATAGAACAAATCGTAAGGGTGCAGGCGAGCTGGTGAATATTAATCATGTTGAATTAACCTGAGACTGGGGTAGAGAAAAAACATCGAAACGTAGGTTTTCATGTTTCTTCTCTACCCCAGTCTCAGGTTAATTCAACATGGGAAATGCCCCCGTTTCTAAGCAAATATTAAACACGTATGCCAGATAACAGCCGATGATTTCCAGAACATGTAAAACAGGACACATCTGTATCGGCGTCACAACTACGACTGATGTTCACGGTGCTGAATACTGACGCCACATCTTCAGTTACGAAATCTGAATAAATGGTATCTTCAATTATATGTTACATTCTCTTTTTGACTGATCTATTTTATTTGTGACTACCAGTTCTATTGCATTTGAGATGATGGAACGTAGGCAATCGTAAATAATTAATAAACGATTCAATTATTCAACTATAGGTATAATGCCTCTGCCTCTCAAAGATCTATGAGTGATCAGGCGGAATGTTGCAACAATATGTAAAATGCGACCGTAAGGTTTATCACTTTGTATAAAATGCCCATTGTTTCTCTCTTTTCTCGTGGTTCAGTTTCTCCCTGTCCTATAGTTTTATCTTCGCCATTTTTCAGTTTCTCAACCCCTTCCCGAGCAGGCAAATATGTAGATGATGAGTACATGCAGCTTTTGAACGGGTCTTCTATATCGGTTTTCATAAATATCCCTGACGAGACAAGCTCTTACCATGATGATTTTAACCAGAGTCTGGGGTAGAATAAGTATTTTCTTACTTTTAAAAAGAAAGTAACAGTGAATGACAGCGTCTCTATTAGCCGTCTTTCATTACTTTACTCTATTACTCAGAGTGAATTACCTCTGAGTAATGGACTTCGGAAGAGTTCGAATGGACGTGCGGAAGAACGATGAGGCATTGTCTAACCAAAATTGACCTGGAATGACTGCCGTCGGTTCTTCAAAGTCTGGGTAAACGTGCAAACGTTAACGCTCGGTAATTGACAACGGCATCTACTTCTAACGGCGCAATCGAGAGTTCTTTGAACTTGAGACTGCTTTCTCCCAAAACTATACTCAGAACCGTCTTTACTGAACTAAGTAACCTCTCCCACAATTCACGTCACCAAGAAGCGCCTTGAACAGTAAATTTAAATTTAATCCTCTGTTGACCGAGGTTAGACTAGAAGCCAGGATATCTCACAATTTTTTTTAATTACGTTTTTTTCAGTCGACGCCTCCTTGAAGGTTTTAGAATTTTTCGGAGTATATGTTCTCTGGTATATACGTAACGGAAATCACTGTCTGCAATGTGATGCGGTTGCTTGAGAGCTCCAAATCAAGTGCTTTAGTTGTCGCACACGTAGAAATGCATTATCGTGGAAAGTCATGCGTGTCTTCTATTGATCTACAACCGATGGGATTCCAGCAATCGCCGTTGAGAACGTCCAAGCACGAATTCTCAGGCAACTCCTGTGAACATAACGAATACAGCCTTTCATTTCACACGTTGTCTCTGACTATAGCATAGGGCCCCATTGTTCGTGCAATAGATTTCTCTTTCTTGCTAAAAGGCAAAGAACTACGCTAACATAATTTCTAAATATTTTTCTTCATTTCATTGTCCTTCGGAGTATCCAGAGTATGCATTAAATTATGGGGACGAAGCGACATAATTGACCTATGTTATCAAAAACAGAATAAAACAAGGCAAACACAAGCAAATGAAACCTGATTGTTTCAACTAAATGGTATGGTTTGTAAGGTGATAATAATAAAGGTGAAAACGATAACTTTACACGAAAGGCTCCGTTACTTAATCTGTTCGTTCTACAATGAAATAACAAAATTATGGCCAGTGTTACCGTTAAACAGTTGTTGGCATTGGTCTTTAAATAAAGTAATATCCATCGCTAATCGAGAGCATGTTTTTCGCCATTCCCACTGGTGTTAATAAAATCATAAAGAACAAGGATTGGAGCACAATGTGGATTGTGACGCAGCGGACTTTATGGCGTGTGCCACGCTGCGGTAAGATTTTCGTGAAGGAGAAAAATAATGTATTTAACAAAGAGATCCCAACACTATGCTATCATGGCAAAACCAAGGCAAAACCGGGAAGTAACTTCTTGATTATTACCGAATGTTCTGAGCGCATATTGGGCGTTACGGAATGTAATTAGCATATCCACAATGTAGCCTTTAGGTAGTTCATTAATTATGCTTAAATTGCATGACTGTAAGTTTCTGATAAAAAACAAAAGCTAAAAAATTCCTTAGCTGTTGTTCCTCAGACATGGAGCAAAACGAAACAAATAGTCGCCTAGTTGGCGCTGCTACTCGCAGCAGGTACCCCACGCGCTCGTGTCTGCAGTACGTGCTATCCGGTACTTATCTATAAAAAAAAGCGTTCAAGTGTTTGATGCGAAAGCATTAACTGTATCATGGAGCGAAGCCAGTGAAGCCGATGAAAAACGGAAACTGAATTCCCATTGGCTAGGCGTTTTCTGTAGCAGCGAAACGAGCAATAAATTCCCCATTGGCTGCGACGCGTCATATCAGATTATCAGATGCTTCGTCACGGTAGCCGGTGGGGCCGCTCAAGGTCGAAGACGACTCGCCTCAGAAATAAAACACAAAGAAAAGCCCAGCAACGCGGATGCATATTCACGGAAGCCGTGGAGGCGGCGGGGTTCGCCGTGCCTACGCAGTGGGGGAACGTGATGTCACCGCCAAAGGGGATGTGGCTCCATAGCAACGGCGTCGCAATTGCTAAGGGGCCAGCTAAACTGCGGGCGGCGCAGCGGGAGGACGGATGCCGGAGCGCCGTGTGCGAAAGGAAGACGTGGCGCTCTGCTTCTAGGAATGCGCTGCGTGTAGGAATGCTCTCGTATTTCTATACGTAAGCAGTCTTAAGTGTTTCTACCGAATGTTTTCATTAATTTTGTGCCAAATGTGATGAGCATCGTCAAAGACACAATTGGTTATCATTTCCCTCCCTGCGCACAAGAATAAGAAAATGTTTTTGTTTTAGTTTATATTGAAACCTTCTTTGTCTGGTCAGGCGGGTGTTAAGATTTCGGTGAGGCCTAAAATTAAAGCCGAGATAAACGTGAAGCCCCAAAGCTCGATGCTAATTGCCTGTTATGGGGGTCACGTGGCCAAAAAGGTAGGCGAGGAGAAGCAAACAAAATTTTAAGCAAGTACAAAACAACACACCAAAAACGATTACCGTCAGTATTTTCATTCCAGGAGCTGCTATCAAGTTTATTTATCACGTGAGAAGTTACATGATATGTGCTTTGATCATAGGCGCAGGACTCGGTAACATTCCGGAGCGATACCGGAACATTTCACGTGTAACACATTGCCAAGCAATTTGCTACAATTTTTTTCTTTAAATAAGACATACACCTTTGAATTTTGAGTAGTGTAAATGCACCACCAAAAGGAAGCTTTGTTAAACAGTTTTATGTCACCTCGTTCATTTACTCATTTATAGTCGATGACAGGTCAAGAAGATGAGGATGCTCCTCCCACCTCTTTCCCCTATAGCAGACCAAATGCTGGAGAGTTCCTAACTTCCTTTCCAGTGCTCTGTCTGCAATAGTGGGAGAGGTGGGAGGGGCTTTCACTTTGTTCTTGACCTGTCACCGAGAATCCACACATTTTATTACGCCCATTTATGCCCCCATTGCGCCTAAAAGTATCAGTCAGCTAATGGTGTGAAACAGACACTCTCGTTATGTGCACAACACACATCGAGATGCTATTCATCCGGCTGCGTATGGAAGGTGTTAACTGTGCTCGTTTTCTACAGCTGCTAGTGCTTGGGGATAAAAATTAATCAGCGTTTTATAGGTAGTCAATGGCAGTGATACTAACTTGAGAATAATCTTACTAAAATACGTAACAAAAACGTTCCAAGCTCAGTAACGAATGTTCTATCACGTGAACGGGTTGTTAAGAAGGACGCCTCTATCAAAGAGCCCCTTCGGGAAAGTCGGTAGTGTGAGGGTCAGCGTTGTTCGGGAAGCATACTACTGAATCTAATTACCTTTTTTATCGTTATGATATACAGATAAACAATAGCAACCTCTCTTTCTTTCTTTTTTCAGTGGATCCGCAGCAGATCAACTTTACCCTGAATCTGGTTACCCAAAAATATAAAAATGGAACAGTTGATCTGATATGGTTGCCAGACAAAGCACCATTCAATGACACCCAAAATAATATAGGTTGGCACGATACAAATGGCGTTCACGTCACCCTGGCTGGATACTTTTTGACAGTGAAATCTGTGGAAGAAACAGTGAACGCAAAGCTCGAAGCGTCTAGCAAAAAGCACAGACTCACGTCTCTCAAGCCGTCGACTGATTACGAAGTCATATTGCGACCGTTTTACGCAAAGAATGGCAAAACGAATGAGATGTACAGAATTGGAAGAGCCTCAACGACGAAGTTCCGCTCTCTAGCTGCAGGTGAGTCCTTCATCCATTTTTAAATCCCAATGGAGCGCTTGTAGCATATTCATTTCACAATGAAACTGTAGCAAAATAAGCGAAACATTTAATAAGCCTTATAATCAATCCTAATATGCGAACAAGGATATAATATAGGTTAAGATGCCTTCATTGTCTGTCAGTGAAATATCATAAAGTAATAAATAAATATGTTCAAGAACGTTTGTAGCCAGAGTGCCAGTCACCAGTATAATCTTGATATTTCAAACGTAACTCTATAATAAATGTAGATTCAAGTATTTATTAATTTTAATGTCAGACTTGTTTCTCTTCGCCTTTTGTGAAAGCACAAAATAACTTTGAAAAAAATTTAGATGGCTTTTGCCACCCTACCAAAGTGAAAGCAAAAAAAAGGCGTATTCGGCCGTACACATGAAGACGATAAAAAGATACTTAATCTTACACGAAAGATTGTTATTTAAAAAAAAAACATGTCTGGGTACATCCCAATATAAATTCAAGGTCGAGATATTTCGTGCGTCACAGGGTAGTTTGTGTTAAAGTAAAGCGAACGATATTCAACGCAGCCTGAAAGCACTTCGCAAATGCAGGGAGTGATTGACAAACTAGCAATGTTTTTTTTTTATTTATTTTGTCTATTATCAACATTTCTGGCAGTTTATTACATTCATTACTAATGGTTGTGGGAGTACGTTGAGGGGAATCTCATTTATCGCTTCAGTGTTGTGTAATGTACATGGCCTATAATCTCGAAGTTATCCAAAGTGTATTCTAGATACTCTTGTGTGTAATTAGTTACAGCAATATGACTTTTTTTAGCATAAATATTGAATTGGTATAATTCTCCTTACACAATAATCATATCAGTTATAGAATTAATTCTCAATGTATTGCTGTTCAAATTGAAACTGTATTATCACTTTTCACTCTAGAATAACCGAAACAATATAAATTAATTTTAAATGTTCTAGAGTGACATAATATATGCAATATACCTACAACTTACCGTAAGCTTCTCCAATGAAATCTTCCGCCCCTCCCACGGCACTCCCAGGAGTTTAGGAAGGGAATTGTCGATGTTTGAGAGGCAAAGTTGTGGAGCACCATCACCAAAATAGCCATGGAAAGTTTTTTTTTTTTCTTTTTTTTTTTACTTGGGTGCTGCTTCTTCAGGAATCTAACCGGCTCCCGCGCCTCTCCTTGTGTACGGCCTACATCCCCCGTACTTTATGGATCGTCACAGTAAAACTTCCTCGGCAAACCCTGGCAAAGCAGCGGTGTATGTTAACACTAGATACCCTCCGACGCCAATACCCCTTGCTTCGTGGAGTACCCAGCGGCTGGAAATGTTCGCGGTGCTTGTGCGCCTGTCTCACATGGACGTTAATTGTGTATCGTGTTATGTGCAACATTAGGGTGGGAGAGTGGCGTTCGCCTAGGCTGACTTCGCTATCTGCGCCAAACATAATCTGGTCACCCCGTATTTGTGGCCGGTGACTTTGATACCTCACATATTGATTGGGTTACTCCTCTGCCAGCACACAGTGCCGACTAGTGACGGACACCTTTATGGCCGCTCAATCCGTGCTCCTTAATGCCCCAAACATGCCAACCTGAAGTGTTTGTCTTCCCAACTTTTAAACAAGATCCGTCCTCATAAACGCGCCTCAGATGCTGGCTCGGGCGCTTTGTATAATACCACCCGGACCAGATTAAATTCCAGCCTCACTTGGGTACTGAGGACGGCTTGGACCATCTTTCGTCTGCCGTCCTCATTGCTGGCCGCTCCCACTGAATGCGCACGTTACTCCCAATGGACGTACACCGGGCATACGATAACGTGAGCCACCAGGTTATTCTTTGCATTATTCAATGACGCCATCTATCTGGCAGAGCTTGCCCCTTTGTGCGCTTCTTTCTTCAACATGGCTCTTTTTCGGTGTGCCTGGTTGGAACCGAATTTGGACAGTTTATGCTAAAGCGGGGAAGCTGCAAGGTTCTGTCCTTGCCCGCTGCTTTTCAATAGGGCACTCCTAGCATTGGATTGGGACTTTTTGGCTATCCCGAATGTTCACTTTCTGATGAGCGTGGATGATGTGACATCGTGGATCACTCACGTCTCCGGAACGACAGACACGGGGCCTGCAGATGGCGCTGGATGCTACTCTATCCTGGTGCCATTCGCTAGGACTTACCCTATCATCCGAAAAGAATGCTGACCTATTCATTGCTAACAGTTGGAATCGCCAAAGGCTCCGCCAAAAACCTCTCAGCCTTATCCTCGCGGATCAAGCCATAACGGAGGTGTCGACACTACGCGTGCTCAGAGTGAACTTGACTTCCTCTGGCACGGCGTCGCTGTGGCTCCTCGCCGCTCGTAACTCAGCTTTCAGGCATGCTGCACCTGTTTCGCCGTGTCTACCAGCGGTCTGAAAGGGAGGGAGGAAGGTGTTTTCGCATTTTCTGGATGTTGTTTCACTCGGTCTTCCAGCATCATCTTGTCTACCATGCTCAGTTTAATCCCCTCACAAAATCCGAATGCGCCCGATTGGAAACCCTTAAGTGCGGAGCCATCAGGGTCGTTACAGACCTGCCCTGGCTAACACGGATCCCAACACTTCGGGCTGAGGCACAGTTGAACAGATTGAACAATCTGATCCACCAACGACGTCAAGTTCATGCTTTGAATCCTGGCGTAGTGTCTTCGGCAGCTTCCTTGGCACATGACATAAACCAAATCAATCAATCAACATATATTCAGTTTGAAAGGACAAACTAAGGTGGCGAGAAAATAGCAGTTTATACTGCTTGATTAGCCTCACCGCACTTTACAAGTCAGCAGGGAAACACATACACATAGTGCTATGCAACAAAATTATATATTTACACAATACGCGCGACACAAATTTTACTTTTACATAAATAAACAGATTAGTGAACATACAGCTGAAACAATATTGAGTTACAAAAATAGTTACTAACTGTAGAAAGGGACATATCGTTAAAAAAATCACTAAATCGAGAATTCAAAAATTTAAACAAGTTATAACTAAGCATAGCAAAGCCATATTTTGTTCTGCATCTGGGCAGTAAAAAATGATTTTTTTCTAGTTTTATAGTGGGCAAAATAAGGCACATATATTACAAAACTGAAAAAAAAGATAATTGTTCACATTTATTTTTTTGTAAAAACGTGCAAATCTATAATTGAATAAATTGTTTACAAGCACAATTTTAAACGGTAAAAGGTCCACCTCGTAAGGGAATTCTATGGGGTACTTGTAATAACACGAAGCAATTTTTTTTTGTAAGGTAATGAGCTTTTGTGTATTAGATACGGTAGTTCCCTTGTTAAAGAAACGATAGTTTAGGTATAAATAAAAAAATTATGTAACACAAAGTAGCTTTGTTTTCATAGTCGAGAAGTACTATCAACTTTTCTATGACGAGAAATAATACCAACTGTTCTAGAAAGGGCAATGCAAAGCTCAGTTATATGGGCATCCCATATGCTTTTGTTGCAGAAACGGTTACACCGATGGATCGAAAACTCTCCACGTACTCAATTACAGTATAATTCAAAAATATAACTGGTGGATTGATTACAAGCTTTTCTTTAGGGCGGAAATTTATTGCTTTAGTTTTCTTTAGGCTTATTTATTTTTAACGAAATGACAAATGGCCATCACGTTAATAATATCAATGCACTGTTTGCAATAAGGTTCAGTTGTTCGATATTGGAAGAAGAAAAAAAAAAGGCTCGTGTCGTCTGCATATACAACGTATTTTGCTAAAGGGCTAATATTTTAAGTTTCATTTATATACACATTCAATAGTGGTGGCCCTAAAATGCTACCCTGAGGGACGCCCTTCCAAATTTGGAGGGTATTTGAGGGGCAGTGATTCATAACATCATATTAAAATCGCCAGCTCAGATATGACTTAACAAGATTTAGGGCATACCCTCGTACACCGTAATGCTCTAGTTTAGCGAAGAGAATTTCATGATTTATGATATAAAACACTTTATCAGATGCTTAGGCCGCCACTATGAGCCTTATCCCTTACGTAGCGGCGGCCTCCGCCAGGCTCGTCAGTTCTGTTCCGACGAGTCTTACTATGCTTCCTCGTCCCTAATCGGTTTTGGAGGACGCTGACCTGCTACCCTATCTGGATGCTCGAGTAACTGACTCACGGCTCTATACAGGCCTCGTTTGCCCCTCCATTTCGACCGTAAACCAAACGTGCTCGTACCTCATGAAGACACCTCTACTCTCGGTGGTGGATATGTTGATGGCCCTCCGGGACAGTCTGACCGATATTTCGCCTTGTATCGCTAGTCTTCGCCCTCCCAGTGCCTTTTTCTAGACAGACTCGATGCAGAGTGTCCACGTCCTACGTCGTTTCTACTACTCCCAGTGCGTGTCAACGAACTTTTGTGGGTTTGCGGTAGAAAGTCCCTGCCTTGTACGATACTGCTGGATTCGCCGTTATAGCGTTCCTGCTCATGTCGCGGAATGCCGACTGCCTGTCATCCTCAGGCGGTGGTCTACCCGCTTCCTCTTCTTAAGTTGCCGGCCACGGAGAAGACTCTGCGGTGCACCACAAGAGCTTTTATTCCTCGGCGTGTTTCCAACATCCCTGGCGGTCTTACCCGCCAAATAAGGTTTCGCTACGAAGAGTTCGTGTGAATACAGCGATCGCACCGGATGTCCACGCCAGGTAAGGTCACACCACGGCGTCTACCTGCTGTCCCTTTCGCCCCACCCCAGTCCAAGAAGCGGATGTCACGCACCTCCTCAGGACATGTCCGGGCATTTAAGCGGCCCGTCGGCTCCATCTTGGTCTGGTGGGCCTACATCCTAGCCGGTCGCCAGGCTATCAATGTTGGACACGTGACAAGCACAACCGTTCCTTTCTGAACTTTTTCCTGGAAACTCGAATTCACTTGTACCTTTGATCCTGTGTCGCACATGAAACCAATGTTATTGAAAAAAAAGTAAAAAAAGAAATTTACAAAAATCGAGTGTTTCAGCAACAACAAATCAATCAAATCGTGCGAGCAAAGCACATGGAATCGAGACGTTGGAGTGTACCCTTTTTGGCAGCAGTTGTCACTTCGCTGGTCCCTTCGCTGGCACGCGTACTGCGAAAACAAGACATTCAGGTGGCCCAAGCCGTTGTCCACACTGGGACGGTTAATGCCAAGACCAAAAAACCGACTATGAGGAGAAAGAGCACTGGC